>VDFB02180863.1:0-20867 GCA_007258455.2 Sequoia sempervirens | reverse complement strand
TTTGAGGAGAGGCATCATCAACATCCACAATGGTGACCTGTTGCTTAGGTCTAGTTGGGCAATACTTGGCGAAGTGCCCAAACTTGTCACACCTAAAACATTGAATCTTGGACATATCCCTCTTCTTCTTAAATGGAGGTGTATCATCATTTCCCTTGTCTCGATTCCTTTTGAAGAAACCCTTCCTTCCATCTTTTCCTTTCTTCTTTGAAGTATGGGAGGCGAGAACATGAATGTCTTCATTCTTTGAACTTTGATCAACGCCTCTTGCCACCAACCTTGATTCCTCTTGAATGCAATCAGATCTTAGACGATCAAACTTAGGTAGTTTCGATCTTGCACTGATTCCCTGAATGAAGGATTCCCAAGACAAAGGTAAACCATTGAGAGCAAGCATGGTTAAGTCTTTGTCATCAACCATATGTCCTATCGTTGAGAGCTGATCTCTCAAATCTGAAATCCTCATAAGGTATGCAATCACTGATTCACCTTTCGCCATCTTCACATGATGAAGTTGTTGCTTCAGTGCAAGTTCCCGACTGGTATTGTTGATTTCGTACATCTCTTCCAAGGTCTTGAGCATATCTCTCGCTGTCTTCAACTTAGAGATGATGGAACAATGCGGATCCTTTTACGGAACTCAATCCATTATCTTCTATTGTTTAATGTTCTTCAGCTACATCGTGAACTCTTTCTTTTCTTCCTCCTCAGGTTAAGAAACGCTAGACTCCACGAACTCACCCAAGTCATTTTCACACAAGGTAAGCATGATCCTGAATCTCCATGATGTGAAGTTGGATGCACCTTCAAGTCTATCCTCAACCTCCAAACCATTCACCATCTTGATTAAGTGAACAATAGGGTATGCTGATTAGCAATAATCTGATCACAATCCTCTCAAACCCGCTCTGATAGCATGTAAATTTTAATGATCAGATTATGTGCACAGTAAATTAATTCAAATCAGACAAAAATAACACAGCAGATACCCTGGGAAAACCCTCCTCTTGAGGGAGAAAACCCCAGCAACAAAGATTTCTCTTATATATATAAAAGAGGCAACAATTCTCTTTACAATGAGGCCAATCACAAGGCCAATATACAGCACCAACTGTAGATGCAATAACAGATAATACTCAGCCCTGACTTGATATCAAAAATCTCTCCTTGAAGAAATTCGCAATCTGCTCTAGATGAAATTCGCACTCTGCTCTAGATGAAATTCGCTATTGAATGAATGTAAGAATCGAACTTGCTTGAATGACAAATAGAGGAAGGTGACCTAGTATATATACAAATGAGAGAGGTCGCACCTCTTCATATACAAGGTCGGCCAAGTTACAAAATAATAATAATTGCAAATAAATATAATTTAGGAAAAGTCGGCCTCAAGAGAAATTATAATGTTGCCAAGAGAAGCACCCATCTTTAATAAATGACTCATATAAATAAATAGCCGATAGGCTACATTTATTTATGTCTTCACTCGTGGCTGGAAGGATGAACCCGAAGCTGTCATAACATTAACAAATTTGAGTCACCTGAGAGAAAGCTGAGATATGCTGCTTAATACCGTGTGATTGAGTTGTGTGAATGAACATTGAATATTAATCATATTTCTTTGTAACTTTGTTTTGGCATTTAGGCAAACATTTTAGGTTTGGGAGAGTTAGTGGGCCTCGCATGACCATAGAAAGGAGGACAAAATATTTAAAAAATCAATTTTTTAAACCCAAGAGGCTCCTTGTCAGCGAGGGACGACTAGCCGTACCTGGTACGACGAGGGACATTTCCAATGTCCCTCATCCATATTGGGGACAGGGAACCGTCCCCAAAGGGAAGGGCACTTTTTCTCCCGTTTCCTACTAGTTGGGTTGTTTCGGGGATGGTTGGGGGACGTCCCCTTTGCGTCCCCCCGTCCCAGGGACGGCTGGGGACAGGGACAAGGGGTTTTGGGGTAGGGGATGTGTCCCCGTGTAACACAACAAATTATTGTTTGTAGTCTTTTCATCATTGGAAGGGTGGAGGGTGTTCTGTACTTGCATGTATCTCTCTAAACATCTCTTATTTTGTGTTCTATTTCTTGTGTTTTACTTTAGATGTGTTTGGATGGATTCTACCATATCATTTATGATATGCATTATCTGTTTGGCCATTCCTTCTCTACTTGATTGATCTTTATTGTTTGTTGTGGTGGTTGTGGCTAGGAAAAGATATCAACTAGATTTGATACCACTATTAGGAACCATCCTACTAGGATACCAGCACATAATGAAAAAACATAAGACAATCCTTGTCCTCTATGTGCTTAGAAGCTTGAATAATTATGAGAAATAAGAGTATCACAAGAATGCAAATGATTACAAATATGATCATCAATTTGTAATCCAGGGCATTGTTTCAATAGCCTGTCCTAATTTAGCTCCTTATCACTAACTCAGTCATGTAACCACTCATATGTTGCACGCTATATCTGCCTTAGTTCTCCATTGAAGACAAATATTCGGACCATTTTAGAATCTAAAGTCAATCTTCAAGTATAAGTCGTGTGAACAATGACTTTTATATTACATGTTCCATAACTATGTCAACAATGAACAATAAGATACCATTACCAATAAATAATTAGATATCACTACTATTGAATGTGATCAACATAAATCTTTTTCAATTGCCAAAAAATTTCACATGTTAAAAAATTCCTAATTGAAAATATTTCTTTATAAAACAGCAATCTAAGGACCCTAACTGCCAAAATGCTGCTTTACTTCTCTTTTATTACTCTGAAACAATAGTGAGAAACCTCGAAACAGGCAAAAAATAATAATATTTCAATAAAATCATTTACTCAATAGATTGAAGGAATAAATTTCTTTTAAATAAACTCAAATAAGATATCAACAAATCATGAACAGAGTCTTTATAGGAGTTGTATCTTACCTTCCTCACCAATCAAGATATGCAATTAAATCTGCAAGCAATGTAGGCTAGAATTACAATGAATAACACCTGGGTAAGAGGACCAAACCTTATTCAGTATCTTACAACAAACTGCAAGATTGTCTGTTGATATATCAAAGGAAACTGTGGCTGCATCCTCTTTGCTTACAGCCATCCATTTCATCTCTATTGTAGAGGTAGGCTCAGACATTTCATACTGCAATCTCACTTTCCCACCCTTCGCTGAAATAAACCCTAGTTTCTCGACCCCCCTTTTAAATCTCTAATCCTTTTTTATAAAAGGACATTAACCAGTGATATGCCCTTTATGAGTAGATTGTCTTAGCCAAACCGGTTATTTGGCCTCATACTTGATTTTCTGCTAAGGGCACTACAAAGCTTAGGAGGCTTCAATTATGTCATGGGCCAGCCTGCTTGATTTCAATGGGGCTTCTAGGGTGAACCAACTAGGGATTGAACACAAGACTTAACCCAGCGAGTAGTGCTTACTCATCAGTCAATTTGGCCTGATGGAAATTTGTACTTATGTTTTCGCTATGCATGTAATGAGTCAATTTGCCACAAAATTAAGAATGAAGACTTATTCTATATTTTTTATGATGAACATGTTCTATTTGTGTTTGTCTTGTTGCTGAAATCATTATTGTTAAGTCAAATTGCATGGATTAAATGATTTCCTATATTGCTAAAGGTTATCATTACTGTTAAGCCAAGTTACATGGGTTTAATGATTTTCTATTATTGCTAGAAGTCTGTCATTTGGTATTTGATTTTGAATGATGGCTGTTCTTTTAGCTAGGTGTATTTTTGTTTCAGAATTAAGTCCAATGGTTAAATTTTGCTTCTTTTATGTTATAATTGTTATTTATTCTTCACACCTATGAAATTGCTGTCTCTTAAACCTTTCAATATTCTCCTTTCTGCATGATATTGTATTTTTTGGACAATGAACCAGAAAAGGTCGCAAGTCAATCTTCTCTGAATATCCCACAAACAAATATTCACTTTTTGGTGCTTGAGAGTAGTTAATTTCAAGTTTTAACTGTAGGTATTGATGTATGGTTGTCTTTTTATTGTAGTTATGGATGATCTGTCAAGCTCAAGTATAGCTGGTAGCCTTGGTACAGGTCTAGGGAGCACTTTATTTGGTGTCTTTCCATGGACAAGACCAAATTCTATGAATATGTATCGAGAGAAATTCCAAGAAGTATGCTTCCTACAATTAATGCCCTGCTGAATATAATAATTTTATCGATGTTCCTAATGGAATGAAATTCTACTTTTTTATTCTCTTTAGTAGGATTTTAATTTCTAATCATTCATTTTACTAATTTTTAGCAGGAAACAGATGTAGACTGTATCATGTTACTGTATTCATTTTTGTTGCCAACTTAGTTAAGTTGTTATAATTGTTAGCTTGGACAGTAAAAGTCATTTGATTGTTTTAAAAAATTAGACCAACTGTTGTGTCTTAACCAACAACCATTGTACTTCAAATAGCACTTCCATTGTTGGGATATGGGCACTGATTTTGTGACAAGCTCCCCCATACTGCTAAGCATTGTATTACTACTGATCACTACCTATAAAATAAATGCATTATTTTCTATGTTCTTGTGCAGTTGTCCGCTATATGCTTTATGATTCCAATCTGTTGCCTTTTCTTGTACCTCAACTTGTGGTTTGCTAGTGTAGCTTTTAGAGATAACATCTAGAGTCGATGCCAGGGACTCGAATGTGGCTCTGCAGCTAATCATCTAGAAATCAGACTTAGTTCCATTGGCTCTTCTACTGTGATCTTGGATAATGCAGTCTGGATCTATAAGTCTGTTGAGGATTGCCATTTGGAATTTGTGCAAACTTTTGTGAACTAGAGTTGTCGTGATCAAAACACTTTGGAGATGTCAAAGCAGTGGTCGCCAATCAAGTCTCATCATATTGTTACTTCTTCAGTCGCCTGTATTTTGGAGGGCCTCCACTTGATTTTCATGGTTAATATTAGTACTTAATGTTGCAAAATAATTTTATGTGAGCAACATTGTCTCTTAGAGAATTGGATTGGAGGAGAAAAGGAACAGGCCTCAACAGACTTAGCTACTGAGTATGTTGAAGAGTTGGCCTAGTTGAAGACTAGGATGACTGAAGTTGGCACCTTGCATTAGAGCACTGATCATTTCAAGGGCAAGCTATAGGATTTTGTTCACATGGTTACAGGCCACAAGAATAGGAAATCAGTGTACAACATTGTTCGAAGCGGCAAATAGAGGAAATGTACACACTCCAAGCTGTAGTGAAGCATCTGCAATTTACTAGGACCACTTCTTTAGGTTCAGTTGGAGCCAAGGTATTGTCACTTCCCATAAAAAAAAGGAACCCTTTCATGTGGACACTACATGGATAGCAAATAAATAAATAAGTAAACCTATTAGTCAAAGGCACGGGGAGACAAATTGGATAGAGGTATGGGCATCCTGGGCAACCCAGTCAGAAGGGACCATGAAATAAATGAGAGGAATTGGTCAGACATGGAAAAGAAGGTAGTGTGGCATGGCACCCATGCCCACAAATGACCAAATTCTACAGAAGGCGTAGGGAAAAAGACATGGGTTGGAGCTATGAGGACCCTGCACGACCCCTGGACTGGACACACACGCTGTTGGGAGGGAGACATGAGAAAAGGAAGGCAGCGAGAGAGCTCAGGGAGAGGGCACACTAAGGAGAAGAGGATGGATGGGAAGGAGAGGAAACGAATGGAATGACTGGCGGAAAGACTAGCTGGACGGAAATGGGAGAGAAAGGGGTTGGAGGAAGGAGCAGAAGTAAGGTGTAAAGCCAGTCTCAACATCCTTTGGTACCATCGTCCCTGCCTGTGTTGAGAGGAGATTTTTTAAAGAGGTTATGGACGCCTATGAAAGCATAAGTGATAGAGGAAGTTTGCAGCCCTTTTTGGGACCAATTTCCTCTATTTGAGCACAATTTAGGGGTATGCGAGGGAAAACCAGCAAAATGTATGAGAGGAGGAGAAAGGTCAAATTCGTGGGTCTTGGAGAGGAAAAGACATGAAAAGTGGTAGAGAAGAGTTTAGCTAAGAGGAGTGTAGTCTGCAATGGAATGTCCAAAAATGTGGCTTTAGGGGATGCCTTGTAGCCAAATTCATTCAAAATGGGATTGTTAAAAATAAACAACCTCTTGCTTGCCTGAGCTCAAATGGGTGCTCGTTCGTTGGAAATCTGTGTACAACATGAGTGGGTTGGATAGAGGAATGTCAGCCTTTGTGATCCTCTATTCAGGTAAGTTCATATGCCTCTGAAAAGTTATGATTTTCTTTATGGGCAATTTTAGCTGAATTTCTTTTATGGAAACCATTTTCATGGAGGCTCAAATTCTCTGCAACGTACAATAATGATCATTTCTCTTGATTGATCCATGTTTTCTCAACAACCTTTCTTAAGAACTTTGTTCATTCCCAACTCCTCTGTAGGCAGCTTTCTTGACACTCATGCGATGTCATACAAGTTGAATCGAAGCTAATAACTCATTGACAATAGACAAGATATTGTTTCTTACTTGATTTAAACCTGGTCTACATGCTCATAAGAGAGAACAGAAGTAAACAATAATGTGAGCCTTTCAAATGAACAGTAAATGGAGTTTTCCCCTTCGTAATAGAATAACCCACTGTTTATGTGAGCATCTCCATAAAGATTTGTGGGCAAAAAAAAATAAAAAAATGAAAGTAATGAACTATCTATTTCCTGAGATTAGCTAAATAGTGTTTATGTGGCATATTTTGATATCCAATAATTTATATTCAATTAAATTTATATCCAGAGCATAGTCTCTACAAACCATAAACAAGAAACTTGTGATATATACCGTTAAGGAATATCCTTATTAGCAAATTAAGTAGCTACACGAAATTTGTCAATTCACTGTATTTCTTTTAAATGTTGGCTGCACGATGGTGCTAATTTATGAATAAATTAAAAGTAATAGACATAATGATTGCCACTCTTAGAAGTTATAGACCTGATTTCATATTTTAGAGCTAGTTGTATGGCTAGCCATAATCACCACATTTACAAAGCTTATGACTAGAGTTTAATAAGGAAAAATTATATGCAATTCTCTCTTGAATATGTTCAAAAGATTATGATTTTTCTTGTAGCTTATATAACATGAAATTGGGGATTATCCATTGTTGTAGTTAAAAATTGTTAATTCAAGTTGATTTATGCTTATATGTGAAAAGTGGATAATCAATAAATTGAATAGTATATTTTCTTATTCTTAATTATGATACAATTTTATTACCAGGTGCAAGAAACCTATTATTACATGGTGTAGGGTGAGACTCGTGAACTTATACCTTACAAGGTGAAAATAGATTAACTACTTTAACAAGTGGGGTAATCATGAGTAAACCTTTTTGAAGTTAGTTTCCTTAAGATATATGTTCAAAGTTGATATAATTGAATTACTTAAAATATATTTGAATGAATCTTTATGGTACAAGATTCACTTGAAATCAAGGTGTTATTATATATATAACTTGTTATCCTATCACCAATATGGGAAAAAACATGGCTATGAGAATTGGTAGAATTTGCTTTCTACTTGGAGGTCTTACAATAACCATCTCCCATGTAAGAAGGATTTTCGAAGATTAACTTATGATATTAATATTCTATCAAACTATTTATCCATGGTATGTTTTAAACCAAAAGGGTGGATTTATTACGAGTTATGAAGAGTTTCTAGCAGGCTTGTCATTAACAGAAATGTTATATAGCAGTTCTGATACCATTATTCTAGAAATAATATTAATGCCCCAATAGCTATAACCACCTTCCCTAGGCTTTGTATGTGATGAGCCCTGCTGGCTCCCAATCCAAACCCCTATATTTTTGCTTATCTTTTTATTTTTTTTAGTCTTTTAGAGAAATTTCTAGAGAGAAGTAGAAGGGGCGATTTCACATAAATGCTCATAGAACTCAAATCTGAGCTAAAATTTATAGAATGGAAATGCAGAAGGTATTAAATAGCTGAAACAAAGAGATTACAAGTTACAAACATACCCGAAATGCTCCAGATTATTTAAATAAGAAATTATTCTAGTTTGCCAGCCAAGAAAGGTGAAAACTAACAAATCCAAGCGTAGAAGACTACAAAATGATTTCTCCAACCTGGAAACTGAGGCAAACAAATTGTAGAAGCTAGGTGCCAAGGATGCAAGAAAGAAACAGCCAAAAATGAAGGCGTTTTAGCCTACAGGAGAATCACGCCTTCCCAAAGGAGTACGCCAAGCAAGAACAAAGTATGAATTTTTGAAGATCTTGAGAGTCCTTTCTGAATCAAACCCTCTGCAGAAGAATGGCGTCCAAAGGTGAAGCCTACTGCCTTATTTCAAATTAGAAATTGCTGAAAAGAAATCTGATGAAGCATAGATGAACTTCTGGATGAAGCTCTCACAGGTAATCATTCAACTGGTATCTCATAGCCTCACAATTACAGATTCAATGAAGAATTGACGCTCTCCAATGAAGGTTTTCCTGAAACCCTTGTCCTCAAACAAAAATCCACAGAGAAGAATAAATTATGCAAAGTCAAATGATCAAAGATGAGTTTGATTTGCAATTTCTCCCTTTTATGCAAAAAGGCACGCACTTCTTGAAGAGCAATGCACTTTTGGTCATTTAAATACATTAAAATGTATTTAATTACCTTTTTAATAGTTATAAATTAAATCTTTGAAGTGGGCACACCTTTTGAGTCACTTAAGTGATTTAATTTATCACTTTATAAACCTTAAGTCACTTTTAGATTTATTTAAGTGATTTTTTTAATCTTTTTATAAAGTCAATTTGACTTTATAATATTCCATTTAAGTTAAATAATTAACTTAACCACTTAAATAATCATAACACTCTCCAAATTTAGTATTTTTCTGTGCCGTTAGAAGCTGGCGAACACTGCGCTACAGATGCCTGCACTGAATCCACTACTGGAATGAAGGAGTGGGAACGTCAATTACCCACCAAAACGGCCACTGACTCCCTAACCAAGAACTGTTAGCCTATGAGAGTCTGAGTAATAGGCTAACCATCATCAACCAAGATCATGCTGAAAAAGGGGACATTACATTGTATCAAGGTGACTAAAAATTCAGTAACTATGAGGTTCTAGATACTTGTAAATATTGAGGAATTATCATGTATGTAATTATGTGATCATTTGGGAAAATTCTATTGTAGTTGCCAAAGGTATAATAAATTCCTTTCATGTCATTTTATCCTCCTTGCTTAATGGAATAATAGGACATGCTATATAATTCTAGAAGGGTATTTGGGTATTGGGGAAAAGGCTTTCGTTGACTACTAGATATGAATTGACCCCTTGAATATAACACCCTCTATATTTAATCTATTATGTGAATTTTGATTGGAAGTGGTTTCCTATGTGTTTGTAGGCCAAGGTAATTTCATGTTGAGTAATAATCTTAGCCCTATGTTGATAAGACAAACCTTGGGACATTCAAGTTGGTTTATAAATAATGTTGGGTAGAGTTTGATTAATGAAATTGCTATCTTCAAGGGGAATGTTATTGTATGGATTGTATGGTTTTCCAAATGGTGAACTGACTTATGACTCTTAACTATTGTCAACTATTATTAGATGAAGGGAAACAAAACCTTGGTTATTGGAATCCGTGTGTAGGTCCTTTGAGAGACCTTGTAAGGAGAACTACGTGTGACTTTGATCCGTTTGGAAGTGGGTACGTAGGAGGTCCTTGGGCAAAGGATGCCTCTGTGACCTCAAGTTTGTAGGGGGACGGTCTAGGGGGGGAATAACTCCTAGATGTTGGTGTTGTTCCTAATTGGTTTGACCTTCTCTCTTCAGTAGGCTTCGAATGAGGCTGATGGGTAGTGGTTACCAGTTGAGTTGAGCTCACCTCGTGTTGGTACTAAGTGATTTCTATTGTGTATTGTGAATAAAATTAACCTTAGACTCATATGATAATGTAAAGGCTACTAATTCAGTCGATTGAGATCTACTTATTCTACGTTAATAATCTATCTTCCAGTTATAGTGCTGAGCATGGGACAAGGAGCAGTACTATTATGCTCAAGATTGACAGGTGTCTAGGGGCAATACTATGCTTGAAATGGACAGTAGTCAAGGAGTAGTACTATTATGCTCGAGATTGACAGGTGTCTAGGGGCAGTTTTATGCCCGGGATGGACAGTAGTCAAGGAGCAGTATTATTATGCTTGAGATTGACAGGTGTTTAGGGGTAGTACTATGCTCGAGATGGACAGTATTCAAGGAGTAGTACTATTATGCTCGAGATTGACAGGTGTCTAGGGGCAATATTATGCTCGATATGAACAGTATTCAAGGAGCATTCTATGTCAGTGATTGCCACCCTTGGTTGCTTAGCCGTCCGATGGACTGCATGGAAGAGAGTTTCTAATGAAGGATTGGTAACAGTTTGACCAATCTTATAGTATATTTTTGGCATATCATGATGTGGAAATGGTATACTCAACCCTATTGAGTTGAGGGTGGACCCTTGGTGTAATATGAGATGCATTGAATCCTCCTCCTAGTTGTTCGATGGTGCAGAAGACTAGAGAAAAGGATGGGACCCACAATGTAGGGCGCAATGCACTGAAATTTCTTTTCTATCTGGGATGCACTAAGGGCAAGTGTGTGTTAACCAATGTTAATGTGTTTGCCAGTCACTATGGTATATGTGACATGTATGAGCCAATCACTATTGTACTTATGATGTACATATGAGCCCATCACTAATGTACTTGTTATGTATGGATGAGGTCATAGTTGTGATGTGATGTATGTATGAGCTAGTCATGGTTGTGATGTGATGTACATATGAGCTCGTCATTAATGCATTTTTGATGTGCTTATGAATTAGTCACCTCATGTATAAGTGATGTATGCTAGAGCTAGTCACTATGTATATGTGACATGATGGAGCTAGTCACTATGTATAAGTGACGTATGTTGAAGATAGTCATGGGGTATTTATGATGTATGTTGTAGCTAGTCACTGTGTATATGTGACATATGTTGGAACCAATCACTATATAAATGTGATGTGTATGAGCTAGTCACCTTGTGTATATGTGATGTATGCTTGAGTCACTCCCTATGGGAATTGGGGAATTATGGAATGATATGAACATTGTGTATTTGTGTATGGTTGCACACTACTGATTGGTAATGTTTGGTATGGAACCATCACTTGATGGTGATCAGACATGTCATTATTTTACATTGGGCTAAGTTGATAGCTCACGCTTAATGAATAATCATGGTTCAAGGGGAGACCAAAGATCTCATACAAGAGGAAAGTATGAACTCCCTCTGACATTGGTGGTGAACTACAAAGCCTTTGATTTCCTACAATAGGCAGGGTCATCAGGAATGAACCCTCAAGGCTTAGGTCTAGATCTAGGAATGGCCTTAGCTGTAGGAGCTTACCACATTTGAATATAAGTATTTAAGTGGTGACGACTAGATGATGCCACCATGGTAAATGGAGAAGTTATGAAGTTATCATTTCTAAGCTACGTGGATGTAGCTAAATTGATTAAGTTGGTATTTGTTATGAATTGTTTTAAGAAAGAAAAAAAATTGGTAGCAACTGAGGGGTGGTTGTTATAGGTACCTCTTGGGATGTCTTCTTCCTCAGCTCTGCCTTGATGTATCTGTTGTATCCATCAGATGTGTCAGATGAGACTTCAACTTTTCTTTTGTGGGAGATAAATATAAACAGTACAATGTTATTGTTAATACCTGTTCTGTGCCAAATTACTTAAATTGTTCTGGTTGCTGGCTTAGGTTATACAGTTATAAACAGTTAAATTGATGCTTGAGCCTTAATTGATAAATGTTGGTCCCTTAAATGCCACTTCTGCTATTGTGATGAGGGGTGTTATCCAACTTTTGTAATCTTCATCCATACCCAAGTTTGAACCTCATCATGTTGGGTCCTGTCTTAGCACAATTCTAGGTGCCAAATTTGATCCCTTCTCTAGTTTGGTTCTCAGTGGATCAATTGTCATTATCAAATTTCTCCTTGGTGATTGAGTCAAGTTGTAAATCTGTCTAGAAAGTCTTTAGTTCTCATCGTAGAAAGTTAAAACCAAAGTCGAGAATGCTTTCAAGCATTTTGTGGAAATGTAGAGTCCATTTGCAACTTAGCAATTGTCACTTTTTTGTTCACCATCCTCCCAAGGATGCAAGCTTATGCATATAATTCCATGGAACTCCATCACCCCCGTGCAAATGTTTTTTAACATTGCAAATTGAATAACTGCTCTTGTGACCTCCACCTCGCCAAACTTAGTGTGAACATCGGGACCATGGACTTTGGATGCATGCATACATAACTTGCAAACTAGCCTTGTGCTTCTGCACCTCTTCCCCACAACTATTTACTTATCATGGACTTGCAGGCATTCCATGCACATCGACAAACTTGCTGACTAGCTTGTTTGTTTGGATTATTGCGAATTTGCAACCACACAACTCACTATGTTAGTGTGCCTTAAATCAAGGTTTGCAAACTTTGTAAGAATGATGAGGCGATCAAGCTATGCTAATGGTAGATAATAAAACTAAGAATTGAATTTCTTGAAGAAAGATTGCAAAAGTTCAAACATGCTCCTGTTACAATTGTAGATATTTAAATCTTAATTTCCTTATATAAAATGTCTTTTTGCCTTTTTATGTCGAGGTCTTTTTTCTGCAAACGTTTCTCTATCTTAAGGCACTTAATGAAATTGTGCTTCCCAACAAAATACTCTTTTGTAGTGCCTGTATTGGAAGTGGGTTAGCGAAAAAATAGGCTGGATTGGCAAAATGGTAATTTTGAGCACAGTGTAGCATACATGCCTTTTAGCCTTTGAACTTTTTGTTTGTGGTTTGGCTTTTATAGAGTGTTTCCAGCTGTGATTGAGTGTAGTAAATGCATTACATCACACGTGTTGAGACTTGAGATGACCTCATAATTTAGTTTATTGTTTTCTTAAGTAATTCATTCTACTACCATGGCACAACTGTCATGAAAATTCCTATGGGTTTAAGCTTGCCATTTTATTGTTGTTACTAGTGGTGTACATATTACCCTAGACTTTGGTGCAGAAACTCATGACAAGATTAGCATATGATTTTTCAATACACAAGTACTGTAAAAGAGATCTTAGAAAGCT
The DNA here is from genome assembly GCA_007258455.2 of Sequoia sempervirens. Taxonomy (NCBI): domain Eukaryota; kingdom Viridiplantae; phylum Streptophyta; class Pinopsida; order Cupressales; family Cupressaceae; genus Sequoia; species Sequoia sempervirens. The sequence continues at coordinate 7,665 of VDFB02180863.1, read as the reverse complement.
TTTCTAGCATAGCTGATAAAGATGAGCAGATTTTAGCGCTCCTGTTGTTTCAAGTCTCTTCTTTTTTTTCTCCCAAATTGTTTCTACATCACATTAGTTTCCCCCACAGGATTAGCAACAATACAATCCATTTGTGAATACATATTTCTAAGCTATTTTTATGTTTGCTATGGACTATCCTACAATGACACAGATTTGTGTTACTTTATGATCCTTTTTATTGGAATATGGTTTAAAGGACAGATTTAATTTATATCAGTGGTGGAACCCTAAGCTCTAGAGAATAATTTTGGAATGAAATAGGTACATGCAATTTGCATATGGTCAATTAGCTTATGCATGCTGTTAGAAGTACCTTAGTGAGACCATGCAGGAATGAATGCCAAAGATTAGACGGCAAGGTGTGGTTCAGAAGTCCTTACATCAAACTCATCATTTTGGCTCAAACTTGTTGAGCATATTTATGACTTGTCCATTTCTTGGTTTAATTTGGGAGAATGGTGTCTTGACAAAACTTTGAGTTCATAAGTTCTTGTGTGTTTGTACCATGCTATGCAACTGATAGTGTAGTAGTAGTTTATCAGGGAGTTGTTATATGCTTATGGCACGGCCCTAGTTTATAGGGATTTTGAGAAATATTTTATCCTGAAATAAAATGGGCAGCTGTCTTATGGTTTCACTAAAATAACTATATAGAAATATCATTCAGGATGGTTGCATCAAAATTCTGAAAATCATCTCACCATCAACCTAACAAGTGAAGATAAAACTTTATTGAATGCAATATATTTTGTAAGCAAGAATTATAGCTAAATGGTTAAAAATTAAAATACAAACGGAAGATTCCAAGGATGATTGCACGGTTAACCATGTACAAAACAAACTCAAGTTATTTATTTGTTTTCTAAGCTAAAATACTCACAATCCAACTTACTAGGTATTTATATAACAATTAAGATGAATCACAGCTGAATTCGCAGCAATCTTTCTAGATGGGAAACTCCAAGTTCTCACTGGATACTTGATTCCAGCTCTGGATTTTATAATGCCCTATCTGTGGTCAATTTTTGTTCTCGTCTATCAGAATTTCTATGCAAAGTTGTGCTTTGGTGCTTCAAAATACAAGTCAAGTTCACAACTGAAGTATATAAATTGTAAGCTGAAAAGTTTCATCCCTAAAAAATCAAGCTTTAGGATGGTTGCTTTCTAACCATCCAAGGCAATTTATATTGTATAGAAGTCATAAAAATGCAGATACAACAGGAAATGCCATGTCTGGTTTATGATTGTGAATTATTATTGCCTTCTCTTAATGTACACAACATGTAAAGGCAAGCCTGCCAATAAAACACGAGCTAGATTTGTCTCAAGACAATGGAATTTTCTTTTGGCTAAGGTCTTCTCTTTAAAGAGTGGATTCTTATGATCCCATTTCACCATTTACCATAATAGCATTTTAAAAATATCTTGCACCAAAAAAAGAAGTAAATTTGAGAAAACTGAGGAAAAGTACATGTTGTTTCAAAGTTTGTTCAGTAAGTATTAAACATGAGCTGGCTCGCCAACGATATTATAACCAAGGATCATATGTGAGAGAACTCCTCTGGATTGTTCTTTGTCTTCTATTATGTTTGGTTTTAAAAAGCACAAAGGGATATTTTAAAATATTTTGAAAGTACTCCATTACATGACAGTTCTTGCTTGAAAAATGGGTGACCTCTTATTTTGGCTATTCATTTTCTAGGATGCATACCTGTTTTTAAGCATAATTTAATTACTTTGTGCTTCACAGTTTCGAAAGGAGATACCCAAGAATTTTGTTAAATACGCAGCCGGTAAGTTGCACCTGACTCCTGTCTGAATTTTTGACATGGCAATTTAATTATGTTTTTCACTTCCATGACACCGAAAAACCCTGGAGATTTCAGCTTGATTCTGTTTGTTCCTGCTAAAAATACAGAATATAATGATTAATGGTATTTGTTCTTCAATGCAGTTGGTGGAGTTTACTTTGCTCTGGAATCCATAGTTATATCTAAATATTTTCCTGATAAACAAGATCCTCCTGAACAACAGCTGTCTTTGCCCCCATCCAAAGGAGTTTGACTAGTGGCAACAAACACCATTTTCATACTTTCATAGTAGATAATATGATTTTGTCAATATGTGTCTTTTGTTCTCATCAATTTCATTTCTGTGGATAGTTTAACATGATCACATACAACATATCAACTTTATATGTCTACGGTGTATTCAATAAATTGCATATACACATTGAGTCAAATCATATTTTCTTTTCGTGAAGAATAATGTCGGCAGTCGATTTATTATGAACCCTGCCATCTCTTTAAAACTTTAGGAAGGGGTGTGTGAACACATCTTAATGTGGTACTGTTGAGGCTTGTAGTACTCAATAGAGTATATGACTACCAAAATCGTTCTTTTGGACATTTGAGTTGAAGAGGCATATAAGTCCCTTTTTTGAATTGCTTGAAACATTCCATTGTGTGAAATTTCTAAGGTATGAAAGATTAAATACGTAGAGCTGATTGGAATACTGTTAATATTAAATGCAGATTTTCACTTTATCTGAAATGGCTATGACGATCTGGTAAAAAACTATAAATGAATTTCAATTTCTATCATGCATGGTAGTGGTTTAAATAGGAAACTAAATAAAATGTTATAGTTTTGAAATTGATGCTAAACGATCAACTTTGATCATCGCTATATTTTCTTATCTAAAGTTGAGTGGTTGTATGACTGCCATAAAAAATATTTTATTTTATTTTATTTTGTTGGATTAAGAAAAAAAAAAGAAAATATTATCTTTTGGAAATTATGTCTTATATTTATCAACAATTGCCTCAATAAACATTTAGATGGCAAAAGCTCTCCAATAAATTGTTTGGTATCTCCATATGAGAGAGAGAGAGGCGTTTATTGCACTTTTATGTGAAAAATTGATTTAAAAAATAGATGCTTCAAAAAGGATATCTCTTGGCATATATATGCTAGTAGCATGCACGACACAATATGTAATACATTAAATGAATTAGCATTAGGGCTAGGGTTAGGATTAGTGTCAAGGTTAGGGTTATAGTTACGATTAGATATAGGGTTAGGGTTAGGGTAGGGTTATGATTAGGTTTAGGGTTAGGGTTAGGGTTAAAGTTAAGGTTAGGATTTGGGTTAAAATTAGGGTTAGAGTTACAATTATAATTATGATTAGAGTTAGGATGAGGATTAAAGTTAGGGTTAAGGTTAGGGTTAAGATTAGGTTAGGGTTAGGATTACAATTAGAGATTTAGAATTAGAGTTAGGTTTAGGACTACAATTATAGTTAGGGTTAAGGCTAGGGTTAAGATTAAGGTTAGGGATAGGATTATGATTAAAGATAGAATTAAACCCTAACCCTGATTGAACTCTAACCTTAATTAAAAATTAATTGAAATATGATCCTAATTAAACCCTAATCCTAACCCTATTGGACCCTAACCCCAAGATTTATTAGAGAACCTTAATTATAATAAGACATTAATAACCTTAACAAAATCTTAATTGAACCATATACATAGCCTTAATTGAAACCTAACTCTAACCCTAATTGAACCATATACCTAACCCTAATTGAAACCTAACCTTAACCCTAATTGAACACTAACCTTAACCCTAATTATAAGTGAACCCTAGCATTAACCTTAAGCCTAACCGTAATTGAACCCTATCCTTTATCCTAACTTTAACCCTAATTGAACTATAGCCCTAACATTAACCCTAACTCTAATTGAACCCTAATTAAACCTTAACCCTAACACCAATATTTATCCCATAACCTTAACCCTAACCTTAAGTGAACACTAACCCTAATTGAAACCTAATCCTAACCCTAATTGCTTGCCTCTAATTGTAACCCTAGTTGAAACCTAACCCTAACCCTAATTGTAATCTTGATTTAACCCTAACTATAATGCAAACCCTTATTAAACCTTAACTCAAATTGTACACCAACTCTAAGTTTGATTGAACCTAACCCTAACCCTAATTGAACTCTAATCCTAACCCTAATTAAAACCTAACACTAAAGTGATTGAAGCCTAACCCAAATATTAACCCTAACCCTATTTGAATCATAACTTATTTGTAACATTGAACCTAACCCTAATACTAATTGTAACCTTGATTGAACCCTGACCCTAACCTTAATATATCCCTAATACTAACCTCTAACCCTAATTGAACACTAATTAAATTCTAATTGAACTCTAACCTTAACATTAATTTAAGATTAAAACTAATCTTAACTCTAATACTAACCTTATCCCTAATACTAACCCTAACCCTAATTGAACCCTTATTATACTCTAATCATAACCCTAATTGAACTATAACTCTAATTGTACCCTAAACTTGGTGCCAGCACTAACCCTAGCCTGGGTTCTAATATTAGCCCCTGCCTTAGCTGAGACCCCACAGCCTTGGCCTAACCTAGCATCCTAATGTCCAACTGGCCTGGAGTTGAACCCTGGCCCTAAGCTGGTGATTCATAACTAAATTATAATTGAACTCTAACCCTAACTCTAATTGAATCGTAACCCTAATTGTACGTTGACCTTGATTTAATAGTAACACTAACCCTAACCCTAACCATAATACTAATTAAGCCCTAACCTTAAGTGAACCCTAACTAAATCTTAACCATACCTTAACCCTAACCCTAGTTGAACCTTGATACTAATTCTAACCCTAACCCTAACCCTTATCCTAATTAATTTTTAATCCTAACCCTAATTGAATCCTATTTGATCTCTAACTAAACTCTAACCTAACCCTAATTGAACTCTAACCCTAATTATAACCTAACCCTAATTTAACACTAACACTAACCCTAACCCTAATACTTATCCCTAACACTGACCCTAACCTTGGTTGAACCTTAATTAATTTCTAATTGAATTCTAACCCTAATCGTAATTTAACACAAACTAACCTTAACTCTAATTATAACCCTAACCCAATTAACCCTAATTAAAATCTAACTGAACAATAACTATAATCTTGATTGAACCATAACCTTAATTGTACCCTAATCTTAATTTAACACTAGCATTAATTTTAACTCTAACCCAAACCCTAACCTATCCTTAATACTAATGTTAACTTTAATTGAACCTTAACTCTAACCCTAGTTGATTCCTGACTAAACTCTAATTAAACTCTAATCCTAATGTTAATTGTATTGTAACCACAGTTGTACCTTAACCCTAATTTAACACTAACATTAACACTAAATTTGACCCTAATACTAGTTAAACACCAACTTTAATTGAACCCTAACTCAATCTTAACCCTAATAGTAACCCTAACCCTTACCTAACTCTAATAGTAACCCTAATCCTAATTGAACCCTAATACTAACCCTAATTCTAATTGAATCGTAACCTTAATTTAATATTAACACTAACCCTAATATTAACATTAACTCTAATTGAACCCTAATGCTAATCCTAACCCTAATTGAACTATAACCCTAACTATAACCCTTACCCTAATTGAATTCTAACCCTAACCTTAATCTTCTTTAAACCGTAAAACTAACCATAACCCCAAGATTTATCAAATAATCCTGACCCTAACCCTAATTGAATCGAGCCAGGTCGGTCCTACAAGGGGTGGGTGGGAGGCAATAAGTTTCAGGGGGGGGATGAGGGTGGGAGATATAGGGGCCTTAGGTCTCGAAGGGCAGCAAAAAAGGGGTTGGCAGGAATGGCGAAGCACATGCTTGGTGGGGTCCGCCTCGGGGGGGACTATAGTGGCTAGAGTTTGGATAGGACCACTATATCGTGTATGTAATATAGTGGTAATACTCTAGTGGTAGTGGAGTGCCCCGTTGGAAGATTATTACCGATCGAGGTTGAGTTTACGTGTGCCCCTACATGCATGCATGCATGGGTGGGGGGAGAATTCTAGCTATAGTGTTGGGTAGATACACTGATTAGATCGCCTATCTATAGCCCCTACTATCCTCTCATCAAGTGAACTTGGCTGTGTGAAACATGGATTAGCTCCATGCCCTCCCTCAAAGGTGTCCTTCCAGGTAGAGGATTGGGAGTTGTGCCATATAAAGACTTCAGAATCAGATAGAGGATGTTTCCGTCCATTCCTCGTGAGCCAATGATTTCTCCGAAATGGGATAAAGAAGTTTTCTTCTTCCTCCACAGTAAGTCAATGTCACACCATTGGGAGACTTCGAATAAACTAGAGTCCATATAGGATGCACCACTGGTAAAACTTCTTACTGAAATATCTTCCAAACTATTGGGGTCATTGCTCTAGATGTTGTCCCACCTCCATTGGTGTGGAACTAGTCGGATCCGTGGTTTGGGAATTCTGTTGAGCCTAGGTACTCCATCATTGCATAGGGGGAGATGATAAGCGAAGAAGATCAGACAACACCAAAAGAATTGTGCAAAATAAGTGAATTGATCCAGTTGGGGCATCATTGCTCTAGTTCCATTTCCTCTCTCTCTCTCTCTCTCCATATATATATATCCATAACTCTTGTACAAATAGTTAGTCAAGATTCGTGGGTAGTAAAGAGACTATTGTCAAGATACAATCAGAGATATAGGGATTCAGGTGGTCAATTTTTACCAACAAAAAGCATGGGGGAAGTGAGGGTGGGGGGTAGGGCTACTGAGCACTATACCTTTCTAGACTAAACTAAACTAAACATAGCCAACTAGAGTCTACTAGCCGAATTGTAGGGGCCCAGGCTAGACTACACTAAACTAAATTGTAGTCGAGGGGTTCAATAGTATAGTGGGGTGGTCCTCTCCCTCATTTAGGGCGGTTTGCCAAATTCAATTATCGCTGAACGCCCCCCGCCCCCCTGCGCCGCCACTATAGCCCGAAGCCTAATCCTTTTGCTAATTAATTTTTAATCCTAACCTTGATCTTGATTTAATAGTAACACTAACCCTAACCCTAACCCTAATACTAATTAAGCCCTAACCTTAAGTGAACCCTAACTAAATCTTAACCCTAATGTGTTAGCCTAGCCCTAATTGGACATTACTAGATTCCAGCTGACCTAGCCTTGTCCTGAATTCGTTTTAATCCCGGATACTGATTGAATCCTATTTGATCTCTAACTAAACTCTAACCTAACCCTAATTGAACTCTAACCCTAATTATACCCTAACCCTAATTTAACACTAACACTAACCCTAACCCTAATACTTATCCCTAACACTGACCCTAACCTTGGTTGAACCTTAATTAATTTCTAATTGAATTCTAACCCTAATCGTAATTTAACACAAACTAACCTTAACTCTAATTATAACCCTAACCCAATTAACCCTAATTAAAATCTAACTGAACAATAACTATAATCTTGATTGAACCATAACCTTAATTGTACCCTAATCTTAATTTAACACTAGCATTAATTTTAACTCTAACCCAAACCCTAACCTATCCTTAATACTAATGTTAACTTTAATTGAACCTTAACTCTAACCTTAGTTGATTCCTGACTAAACTCTAATTAAACTCTAATCCTAATGTTAATTGTATTGTAACCATAGTTGTACCTTAACCCTAATTTAACACTAACATTAACACTAAATTTGACCCTAATACTAGTTAAACACCAACTCT
>VDFB02180862.1:0-12465 GCA_007258455.2 Sequoia sempervirens | reverse complement strand
ACCGAATGGTTCTTATGTGAAACAATATTCACTCTAAGGATTTGTATATAATAATCATCTTTAGATTTGTACTTTTTTTACATTTGTATTTTGTTTTCATATTTGAAACTCCTTAATTTATTTTGGATGAATGATTACTTTTACATTGTTATATATTTAAATTAGGGATTTTTATCTTTATTTAGACATATTTTTAACCTACCATGCCAAACTTTAGCTATCACATTAGGGTTTGATTATAGATTTGATATTTCATTGATAGATTCAGCTTTTTAATGTGAAATTGTGATTTTGAGCTATTTTCATATCATTTATTTGTGGCATGAGCTACTTGGGATCATAATCTTCCATTATGAAGGAGTTCTTATCTAATCCTTGACATTCAATCTAGTCCAATAAAATTTAATTCTATTCTAATGCCCATAACAATAATAATGTATATGTAGAATTTCTTAAATAGTCCCCGATCTGCATTATGCATCCTAACTTTTGATTAATAACATCATTATTTCTTCCTAAATCACATTCGTTCAACCATTTAATTAAATAATTCATATTATTTAGTTAAATTCATCAATTTATACTATTAATCAAATAATTAACTTTATCGAATTAATTCATCCTATGTTTACTAATGTTCATCCCATTTAATTAATTAAATAAAACTATTTAATTAAAACCCCTAAAGTCCTCTCATTTGATTAAATAAATCAAATTATTTAAAACAAATGTCATAAACCCCTAACCCATCCAAGATAATTAATATTGAATTAATTAACCCTAAGCTACTTGCAAATCCTCATTAGCAAATCCTCTAGCTTTTGACTTCACCTTGGTTTAGTAAACCCATGGTCAACTAACCAAGTTGCACATGAAAACAATTTCTTCTAATTAACTAAATACCCTATTTTCCTCACAAGGGCATATTCTTTGGAATATTCCTCCCAACCACCCATTCATAAATTTCCCTCCAAAAGGATTTTAAAGCCTCTTACAAAGGTCTTAAATGCTCTTACAAGAGCCACCTTTTCCTTAAATGGCCTCTTACATGCCATCTTGTCCCTCTTACATCTCAACCATATTCATTCAATTCCCTTACATCCTCTTACAAATGCACCTACATGTCTTAAATTCTTCACATCTTTCAAAATTTGCTCCACACACATCCCCATGGCTTTCATTAGTCTTGTGACAATTGTCACAACACTATTGACTCCCATATTAGTCCCACCTTCACCAATTTCATCCATTCTTCAACCCTTCACTCCTATAAGTAGAGGCGTCTTCTACTTGAAATGGATCCACAACTTGAAGCATTGTTACTCTACTCATTCTTTTCACATCAAGATCTTGGAGCTATCAACTTGGGATTGGGAAAGGGCCACTTTCCATTATCAAAGTGACACCAATCCTATGGGATGGAGGTTTCATCTATTTTGTGTGTTTACATGCTTTCACTGTTTCTTTTATGCTTTTGTTTCCATGTTTTCTCATCATTTAGTATGATCAAGAATCATAGGAATAATATTTGTGCTTATTTGAATGACTACTACTCTTTTGTGTTTGTCATGTTTAGTTAGGTGCAAATCATCATTCACAGTATATTATGATCATGATGCTCTTGTAAACACTAAATATTTTACATATGAGTTGGCTAATTGGCTAGTATGTAAAATCCTAAACAACTAATGGATATGTATAGTCATTTTTTTGTTCATAATCCATATGGATTAGAAAATTTGCAAGAGGTCTAAATACTAAGCATAGATCATCTATAGTAATTGGTGCACCTACTTTTGCTTCAAGTGGGGTGTTTAGTGGTGGTTAAATATTTTGTAGGAAATATTCTAATAAAAATTCATACTCAAGTATTTATTCCATTGAAATGTAATGTGAACCATCTACATTTATAATTAAAAGAAACATAAAAAACAATTACATATGCATTTCAAAATTTTAAACAGGCACATCTTAAGTTTATCCATGTAATAGGAATATTGGATTTGAATAGTGGTTCACTAGGTAAACTTATATGGTAACACCACACTATAAGTGGTTTCACAATGTAGTCCTAAGTTTTTGCACCAAGAAAGTAAGGAACCTTGTTTCAACCATATTCAATGTGTACACTATAATTTACTTGGGAAATAAAAGGAAAGATAAGATGAGTTCAAAGGAATATACTTAATATAGTGAGTATAATAGTGTTGTGGAAGGAAAAGAAGGAGTGCATGCCTTAACATGAATATTTCAAGAAATTAGTCATTATTTAGTTTGGGATTTTGAGAGTGATGGAAAAAATAAATATATATGGAATTAGATAAATGGAGGAATGAAGGGACATTCCAAAGTAGTGATCCAATCTTGTGCCATGTAGACTAGTAGATCGGGATAGAAGACACTCTAGATCAAGAGTTTAAACCTAGAGTGACCTATAGGAAAAAATTTGGTAGAAAGGGAAAAGGAGTGGGAAATATCAATCAAGTAGAGTGAATATTATTTTTTGATGGACTTATTTTATTTGATTTTTCTTTTGGTTTGATGAATGAGAGCAATATATTTCAACTTACATGCTTTATCTATGGAAATTTTTACCTTTCTTTTGATAGAGACACGTCAACCCCATGCAACCAAGAATATGTAAGGGCTCATCACTAAAGTTTAGACCAAGAGAGTATGGACATCATGAAAGTGGAATAATGATATATTATGTGTGTTTCTTTTAAAATGTAATTTTTGATGAGGAAAGAAAGGGGTGATAAATTTCCTTAAGTATTTATGAGACACTAATGAGATCAAATATCATGAAATTTATCTATGATATTTGAAAGGAAACTTTAAATGAATAAAATTCACAAACAAATTTCTTAATAGCCAAGGTTGATTATCAAATTTTTAGGCCCTAATATTATGACTAATAAATCTAAGCCCTAAAAAATGTAATAAAAAGGGTGTGTTATTTCAATGGATATGAGTAGATACTCTAGTTTTTGTTGCATATTATTTGTTTTTTAACTATCTAGAATCTTCTAAAATGTTGGAATAATTGTTAGATTTAGTAGTCAAATTGGTCAATTAATACTTTACTTTTATCTCATTGCTAGGTAACATTGTTACAATCATTAGGGATCGTGGGTCATGGTTACCATAGAGTATATAAGCCTCTTTAAATACATTAAAAATGTAAGAGTATTATATCTGACATGGGATTGGAATCGATAACCATTTTGAAGAAGAAATAAAAGTAATTTTGAATTATATATACAAGTATGTCTATACCCCTTTTTCCTTATTATATCTCCTTCTCCTCCTACACTATTATATTATGTTTGATAATTAAATATAGGTTATGCTTGCAACAACATAAGATATTGGAGTGAAAAAGATATATTTTTGGGGAGAGAAAATGACGCTATTGATCTCAACACTACTGTATTGGGATTTCAAATTCTTCATGTGAATGGATATCCTATGTCTTCAAATATGTGATAATTCTCTATTAAAGTCTTCATATTATTTTTCAAGTCTAGCAATGGGAAAATATGGACATAGAGATTTTTGTTTCTAGATTTATTTCTTAAAATAATGTATTTCACAACTTTAAGGATTAAAAAGGTAGTTCATTTTCCCTACAAAATAATCTGAAAGAAAAATAAGAACCATGTTGGGTTTGTATCTAACCTCTAGATATCTAATACAAGCACTCGAAAAGAGTAATGAATTAAAAGACAAAACCCAAATTATAGTAGAGGAAAGCATACAAAATTCCTTTTATTATTCTATTTTTATTCAAGTTCATATTGTGTGTTAACAACAAATGATATCATAACTCTCCATTTCTTATAGGTGGAATATGTTATGAGATACCCATGGAGATGTAGAGTAGCTAGATGGGAGGCATGTAACTCTATCCAAATATTTAGATAAGGCATAAATACTGGATGTTGTTGGAGGGAATCTATAAGTAAGCCCTAATGACCTTTTTTGAAATAGAAAGACAATTCAATTAAAGCATCAAATCTTAATTGTTTTGATAATTCTTTCTTTTCTAGGGTGCCAATTGAATGGAGCAAAAATATTTTAGAACTAACAATAGTGGATTTCAATATCTTATAGTCTCACTAGCAAAATGAACTCAAACAATTGGTCAAGTAATACAACTATATCTAATTTCTTCGTGATATAGTTAATATCAAATTTATAATTAATTTTGTGTAAGAATTAACTCAACAATATTTTCTATTATAAAATACATTTTTCATTAAATGGCAAAGTGGGAGCGGACGGGCATAAGAAGAGGAGCTGCTCATGTAGTTTGAAATCTCAGGACGATGAGGGTGAGGGAGATGATGCTGATGCGGCTGTCCTCTTGAGGTCCCTATGGTCTCTTTTAGTGGTGGTTGGTTTTCTAGGCTTGGGAGACCAAGCTCTTGAGTTTTTTTGCATTTTTCTTTGGGATCTCCCCTGCTCTATCCTACGTCAGCTAGAGCTCTCAGTTGTAGCTTTATCTGTTATGCTTTTCAGTGCTGAGCTGGGAAGGGGAGGATCTTCTCTTGGCTGGTAGAAGCCCTTTCTCTCTTCTGAGATTCTTGGTTTGCTTGTCCATAGAGATTTTTTGGGTGTGGGTGGGAAGATGCATGCGCTTGTAGAATTCTATGCTTTTGGTTTGGCTTTGCATGTGTTGGTTGAGGACTGGATTCTTGTAGTGTGGTGCTTGCTAAGGAGCTTTGTGGTTTATGCTGGCTTTGTTTCGGTGGTGCCTGCCAAAAGAAGGGTTTGCTTGGCCTATTGGGTTGTTTTGGATCCGTTGGAGGTGTGGCACATGCTTGTGTTGCAGGGCTCTTGGAGTCTATTTTTGTTTCTTGGGCTCTCTTTTAGAGCTTTTGGGTACCCATTGTGGGCCCTCTCTATTGCTAAGGAAAGTGTTTTTGCATATGGAGTTTCGGTGGCGTCTACTGAAAGTGGGGTTTCTTTGGCCTCTTGTGTTCTATTTGGGCTCTCTTTCAAAGCTTTTGGGTAACCTTTGTGGTTGTCTTGGCTATCTTTCTCAAAGGGGGTTATCGTTTACTCTTAGCACTGGGCTCTCCCTTGGAGGAGCTCTCAATTTTTGGGTCTAACTTGGAAGTTGGGCGGTGTTTTGAGCTAGTGGATTCGAGTGCTTTTCCTTCTCCCTCCTCTGGATTTTTGTGCTTATTTGGTTGTGGTCTCTCTCTTGAAGCTCCTGCGTGCTCAACCAAAGGATGGTGTGTATCCCCAATCTTCTGGAGCTCTAGCTTTCTTCCATTTCCTGTGCATTATGTCTTCTTTTGTGGGGAAGACAACTCTTGATGGTCGGGAGTCACTTCCTATTGAGTTGGAGGTGGGTGTGTTGGAAGTGGCTGGAAGTCCTCTTTTTTGGTTTCCTCTGGTGGTGTTCCTATTGAGGTGGAAGTTTCTCTTATCAAGGTGGAGCCCAAGGTGACTGAAGAGGTGTGCTTTTGGTTTTCTGGGTTTCCACAACATCCTCTCCTATAGAGGGGAGCTCTTTCCTCTTGAGGTGGATTTGGAGTTGGTCTATGGTGCATCTAGGAGTTTCAAGGGGTGTTTCTCCTTTTTTGTGTTGGTGTTTTTGATTATGGGGTTGGGTTTAATGGTGTCCTTTACCATTAAATTTTATGTTCTTTTGTTGGGCTTTATTTTGCTGATTTTATGTAGATGGTTAGCTGCAGCTGTGTTGCTTTGTTTCCTGACTGTTTCAGGTGGCTATTACCATCAAAACTTGGTTGATGTAGCTTTGTTGCATGGTTTCCTGAATGTTTCAGGTGTTTATGTGCAAAATATCTTCTTTGGCTCAATGGGGTCTCCCATGAGCAGGAGGTTTGTTGATGCCCAACAGATGCAGGCGAGTTCTCTGTGTATCTAATTAGGTTTCTGGTCTCGGCTAAAACTAGGTTGTTTAAGGGTCTTAGGCCCTTGCTTGTTTGTAAGATGCAACGTGTGTAGTCATGTTTATCTTTAGAGGTTTTTGTGGGGATGTTGTTGGTTGATGATGTATTTTATTTATAGTATGCCTCTCTTTGTATTGGGTTTCAGGCCCCATCAAAACCTATTTTTTTACCTCTAATCAAAAACTCAACAATATTTTCTAGAAGATTGAAAAGGAATAGAATCAAAAGTACAATAAAAAGAATTCAATCTATCATTCATGACATACATGCTCATCAATTTAGCCTCAAACTAGTGAGCCAAGTTTACATTCATTGAAAAATTATGGTTGTTTATCCTTTAAATTGAGTTATATATTTGTAGTGATACAAATGTTTAGATGGTGGGATGAGGTGATTGTGTAGAAACTAAGTTTCTTTAGGAATTGATGTAGAATATATATTTTTTATACATATGGATTATATGAGTCTAACTTTATAGCAACAAGATCTCATTGTGTAAAATTTGGTACATTAATTATTGTTGTTGATGATATTTTTTTATAACTATGGAACAATTGATGAGGTCATGCCCTTTAGGGAGGCTTTGATCAAGTAAGTTATTTAGTGTAGATTTTATTACTATCATAACCTAATTTGAAAAATGATAAAAAATATAAATCATAATAATATACATCTTTTCTTTTTATTTTGAGTTTACTTGGTATATTAAGTTATACAAATGATGAGATCATACCCTTTAGGGAGGCTTTGATCAGTAAGTTATTTATCATAGATTTTATAACTATCATAACCTAATTTAATAGCCATGATAAACTCCTCAACTTTAGTCACAAAAATTCCAATAAATGGTGTCTTTTGATAGCCACAAATGTCTTTGTTGGTTACAACTAGATATACATTGCTTTTGAAGATTAGCATAAAATAAATTTTAGTACTACTTGGGGTGCATTTTGCTATTATTTCATGTCATTTGGGTTGAAAAATGTTGGGGATACCTATCAAAGAATTATGATAGTAATATTCCATGAAAATTTCATGTAATATTATGTAGATGTCATCTTGAGTAAATAAAAATGAAGGGATGAACACCTACATCTCCTCCACAAAATATTTTAATGGATACAAGAATACAAGGTATGTATCAACTCAAAGAAATGAGTCTTTGGGGCCACTTTAGGCAAGATATGGGGCTTCATTGTCTCTAGGAATAACATAGAGATGGATCCCACTAAAGTTGTAATGATCATTGAATATCTCCACTAAGAAATATTAAGAACTCCATAGCCTCCAAGGAAATATTTAGGCTATCCATAGGTTCATTGCATAACTAGCCAATAAATGTTATCCATTGTCCTATCCCCTCAAGAAAAGTACTAGCTTTCATTGGGATGAATCTTGTTAGAAGGCCTTTGGTCAAATCAAAGAATACCTTTCTATGTCACCTCTATTTGTGGAACCCATGGAGAACAAGTAAAATCATTTTTTTACATTTCCACTACACTAGTCACCTTGGGATCACTTCTACCACATCATGATGAATAGGGCCATAAATGAGTAGTCTTTAATATATCAATAAAATGTTGGTCATATATGAAATCCACTACATAACTATGAAAAATCATGTTTGGACATTGTCTTCACCTCACAAAATCTCTAACATTACATGCTTTACCACCACATTCAACTTATTTACCAAATCAATCCACTCAAGTATCTTATAGAGAGGACTTCCTAACAAGATGCATGACTAAACAATTCATGATGTTTAAAATTTTTGGCATCACGTATGTGGATTATAAAGCAATTAAAAACTATATTTTAAATAATTAGCTAGTCAAAGCATGATAAATCAACACTCATCCATTGATACTAGAATTTCCTAATGAGTACATATTGACTCTTGATAATTCTCCACCTAGAATATCTACATTTTTTATAGCTTTCCCTAGTCCATTATTTCCCCCTTCCTCCACCCTTCATTCCTTCTATCCCATAGCATACTTCTACTCCCTTAACTTAATGATATTCCTTGCTCCATGCCTAACATAGACCCAAACATAGAGTGTCATCCCATTCATGTTCAAATTCCCTATAATCCTAATATCATCCCATTGTCCTATCTCCCTCTACTCTCTCACCTTTATTACTTACCCATACTTCTTCTCCTTCCACTACCCCTATCATTTCTAATCCTTTTTCTACCATTCCTCCTACACTTGATACTTCTACCATTTTTTCACCCATTGTAGTGAAAACTTACTATTCCCACCATAATGCCAACCCTAATCATATCTAAATCATTTATCCCATTACTATCCCCTACTACTTTAATCTCCTCACAAGATATAGTTTGCCCCTAGATGAGCCTAAGATGATTTGAGGCATTCCACCTCCTCTGCTAATAGAATAAATCTATCCTTTGAGACTTCAATATCTATCCCACCTTCTAGTGTTCTTGCTATCATAGTGATCCCATCCACTCTTCTTAACACACTTTTTGAGGATACCTTCCTATATTGCATGGATTCATCTATCATGAACATAGTAAAAAAGAACATAAGGGAGGAGATAACCAAATGAAAGAAGGAATATAAATAACAAGAATAACTTAATTTCCAAAAGGAACACACTTAATAATGATGTGAAAGGAAAAACAAATTGTAAAATTTTATCATTATCAAAGGCTCAAGAGAAAAATAAATATAGGATCTCTTAGGTTCAAAACTGTGAAATATCATGGCTTCAAACATAATTCTTCTCACAACAAAGCTCAATACATTTATAGCTAGATTAGAAGAAAAAAGTTTAGAAAAAAAGAAAGAAAGAATGTCATGGTCAACATCATGGCTTACACCAAATGAGCATCAATTCCAATGAAAAAAAAAAATTCATACCAACATGCCACCTATCACCATCTTGGTCACTCCTCATGGCACTTGATTCTCTTTTGGAAATTGGTGCATGCTACTATATTTCATTATTATGGTGGTGTAGGAAGATCATATTTGAATTTAATATGGGAAGTTCCATCTTTACTTATGTTGGCTATCACCTACAACAATTACTTTTGTCAACTTGAGCTATGATTCCACATATTGAAAGCATGTCCTACGGACCCTGTTCAATGCTCCCGTTTGTACGGGTTAGGAATATACTAGAAAATATTATCTACGTCGAGGTAGGAGACACATTTGTTGCATACGGTGAAACAGTCTGACAACCTCCTGAGGACACTATACGGCATCCACCAAACTTCTGCAGCTGCGCGGGAACAGTGTTTGAGTTTTGAGTTTGATTTTCTCCACGCGCGGGAACCGCTGACCGCTGACTGTAATGGTGAGTGTTTAAACTGTAACGGAGAGTGTTTAGTGGAACGGAAATTGGTAGGGGAACAAAGAATATGAATAGGTGGGGTCCCATGGGAGGGTTTTCCTGAAACTTTTAATGGAGTTGATACTCAGAAATTTTAGGAAGTTTTTAAAGGTGGTGACCCCATGAACTTAGTAGAGCAATTCAGCTTAAAATATTAAGCTCCAGTTTTTAAGGAAGCTCGTGGTCTCATCAACTTATTTACTGTGGAGTTCAACTTAAAATTTAAGTTTCAGAATTTAAGGAAGCTTAAAAGTTGAGATGATTTACAAATGGCAAATAAAATTGCTAAACTGTAGGAGCAATCTCCAGCCCCACCCCATTTTCACCCCTCAAATCTACAGTCCTAAAAGGTAGGAGCTGCTATTCTTCAGGAAAAGATTCCAAATAATCCTGTAGCAATTTTTTTATCAATCCATGAGACCCCCTGTTCCTTAAAAATAGACCCTGCAGCCCCCATGGGACCCCCATCCCTAAGCGGGCCACTAAGCGCCCACCCTAAACAGTCAATGCTTAGAGTGTGCTGGTTAAAATGACCATCTACTCCTTCCCACCCAGCAGATTGCTTTTTGTATGAGATATTATCTACAAAACTCACCGGCATTGAAATTAGAGGAACCCCAGCATATCTACATCCAGACGTTGGAGCGTTCCTTTTCTTCCACTACCGCTCCTCAAACTCTTCCTCCCTGATGCACGTTTATCAACTCAGCGCCCACCCAGCGCATTCTTTTGTATGAGATATTATCTGCAAAACTCACCGGCATTGAAATTAGAGGAACGAGCATATCTACTTCAGACGTTGGAGGCGTTCCTTTTCTTCACGCTACCGCTCCTCCAAACTCTTCCTCGATGCACGTTTATCCACCGCCGAATGTGGTCTGCGCGGAGAAAATAAATTTGGAAGGAAATCGTCTTTCCCAAAAAAATATCATTTGCAGATTCAGATATTACCTCATTCATTGTTTTGTACAAAATTCAAAGAAACCCTAAGCGGGTTGGAAGCAGAACTTTTTTGCAAAACTATCACAGAGTTCAAGCTATCCTCGTTTAGGGCTACGATATAGTTGGAAATATCAATCAGAAGAGATATAAGTTGAAGTTGTAATTTTCGAAAGGAAGTAAGAACCTGAAACCAAATCGCCATAGCTTGATTTCTTAAATCATTTTCCCCATGACCTGAACATTATGACAAGAAGAGTCTGACTTATCCTTACCAGTCACAGAAGAGCACTTTCTGAACCCTAAAACCATAAGGAGATCTCTACACAACGCACGAAGAAGTCACATGGAGACCATCGCAATCAAGCCAAGTTGATACGTAGTAAGGGAAGAAACGCAAAAGAACATAAGAAACGAAGAAATTCCATCTAGAGCCGCTCCTGCATACATTCAATCTCAGCTACTACTTCAGACGTTGGAGCCACTCCTGCACTTTCATCTGAACAAGGTGTGTTCAAGATTTTCCCTGCTTCGTACCTTAAACTTTGCCATTATGTAATTTATATGTATTGCGTTGCCATTTTTCTGTAGTTTATATGTTTGAGTATGTATTCTGACTGAGAAAGTGAAAACCCTAATTTATTCTTAGCCTCAATTTGTATGTTAATTCTACAAGCCTTCCCAAGGCAGCCACTAAATCCTCATTGTCTTCCTCTGCAATTGTCTCCAGTCTTTTTGTGAATGAAGGCCTGTAAGACCTTACTCTGTTGATCATAATAGGTCATACAAAGCTTAACCGTGCTTTCTCCATTATCAATAATCTTGGTATCTTAGCTTACATACCAACTACAACAAACTCAAAAGCTCTACTCTACCTTTGCAATAGAAAACACGGTTGGTTAAAGTTCAAAAAGAAAAATATTGTTGGTAGTATCCGAGGCCTTGTGTTTAATCCTCCTTGGTTGCATATGCAAGCATCTTCCCTACATTGATGTTGAAGTTGCAGAAGAATAAGATCAAATAGATTGAAATATCTGTCATGTATTATTTGGGTGGGGCCTATTCTGGTGGGACATTTTAATCATTTTTCTGGTACAGAAGGGTTTGGTGCATTGTTTATGGGCATGGTGGATGATAATCTCAATTAGGCATGTGAAGAGTCTTGTCACTAAACAAAGAAAATGTGGCGGATGTACAGAAAAGGTATCTTTACCTACTTAGGTGTGAGACCAAATGCAATGCATTCAACTGAATTTGTTGAAAGGTTTCTCTGTTATGGATAAGTATGGACTAGAAGGAATGGGGAAATAATTGATTGTGCCTTATGGATTAAATCCTATTAAATATCGCAAATGGACCCATTTCATTCACTGTGGAAGAGAATAAGTGAGATCTATCAAAAGAAGAGTCTAGTAAACAAGGTTTATTTAAAAAGGAAAAAATGATTCCTCAAAAATGATGGAAGGAGAATCTATAATTGTGCATTTAAATATATTTATTATTATTTTGAGTTGGCTTAGTAGTATTTATGTTAAGCTAGAAGAGGAAGATAAATGTATTTTGTTACTTTCCTCTTTACCTAAATCTCAAGAGAATTTAATCATTGCACTAAGTGGTTCAACCATATATTGAAAAATGTATTCCCTTGTTGCCACTTTATTTAGTCAGAAATGGAGGTAGAAATCCATGGACAAGGGTTCCAAAGATGCAATCATGTATGGGGTAAAAATGGGGGTAAGAAAAAATGGGGATAAGGAGAGGTTTAATTCTAAGAGATAGTCTAAAATCCCTAATAATAATAGATTTAAATTTTGGAACTATGGGAAATGAGGCCATGTAAAGGTAGAAACAATAATAAGTATTCTAAAGATTTATCTAATAATAAATCTCTCAATGATGAAAGTGATGCTTTATTTATTTTAGCTAATATTGGTAGCGATGACTGATGCTTGATTGATTCAAGTGCCTCATATAACATGACTCCTCACAGGGAGTATTTTCTTTATATAGAGCATATGATGGTGGTGTGCCATTCCTTGAAAATAATAGTTTGTATTAAATTTTTGGGAAAGGGAAGATAAAATTTTTGTTAAATGAAGAAGGTGCAAAATAGAGCATCATCTAGATGTGTTGCATATTCAAAGTTTTAACACACAACTCAATTTTAGTATCTAAAATGAATGGTGTTGGAGCATATATCACATTTGATAGGAGTGATCATAGGTTG
>VDFB02180861.1:0-25976 GCA_007258455.2 Sequoia sempervirens | reverse complement strand
GTGAGAATCCTATTGGGGGAAGTTGAATCAATAATTAGAAGTTTGTTTGAAAGGTGCACTTTTAAGATTTTGATCCTTGTTCTTGAAGAATGATTAGTATATCAAATAGCCTATTTCACTAAAGGATTTGACTGGGATGTGTTGGATATTCAATAGAAGGTTGTGGTATATAATTGAACTCAAGAGGCTGATTGTGATTGTGTCGTTGTGATAGAGATCTTCTCTAAAAATAGGCTCGTGAATCTAACGGCTCTACAGTGTATTCATCAGTAAATCCCCTAACAAAATCTTGGTACCTATGGAGAAATTTGTGGTAATGGAGAAAGACGTTTCGAATCTTGTACCAAAATTTCCTTCACTGTAAAGTTTTCTTGTAACCTAGATATTTCTTAGGTTTCTTAATCCTATTAGCAATTGACTTCTTGAAAAATTTGGTTGATTTCCACTCTCTAAGCATGAGAGAAATGTCAAGTATGCACCAATAAATTCCCCATATGCGTTAAAATAGTTTTCCAAAGTAGTTTTATGAATAATTGTGAGTAGTTTCAGCTGAAATTTTGCATATTTATTTCAGATGATCTTTTATCTGAATTAGTGTGATTGAAAACACAACAAACACTCTGAAAATAGTTGTTCTTAATCCCTATACTAAACATCAAGTGTATGCTCAATTTTTTTTTTCAAAAAGTGTTTTCACAGGTTTTGCACATAACAAACAATTCAGGAAGACTCACTCTTAGTACTCAAGTAGGTCATCATAATAATCATAACCCATATTCAGGAACTAAGGCTAACTCACATTGCATCATATGTTTCACCCTGGAGGGTGCCTGTGGTTTTTGGTTCCTTTCTAGGCGTACAGACTCAAGTGACAAAGTGGATACTGGATCCCCCTAGAAAATGGTCCTTACGCTATATGTAGAGTAACTTGGGGCAGATTGTTCCCTCCCTTGTAATCGTGATTATTAGGGATGTTCAAAATCCCATTTCTCACTGGCTACTAATTAGGTTTTAGGTGGTAAGGGTTTATATGTTCAAAGTAATAATAAACTTTCTAGAGACCTCCCAAACCTTTAGAACAAGGATTTAGATGGTTATCTTGGTACACTACCAAAATAGGGTTTCCTGATCTTACTTAAATTTTATAGTGGGTGGAATACCTGGGTTTTGATTTGAAACTACTTGGCTGTTCCCTCTTGGGTGAGTAATTTTTCCCACAAGAGAAAGCCCTCTACAGGATGTAATAAAGAAGTAAAATTGCATGAATGTAAAAGGAAAGTCTGGTATTTTGGTCACCTAGTTAAGGGGAGAGCATAGACCTATTGCCACAAACACAGTAGACAATGTTCTTTTTAAAACCCAAATCACAATGATCTAATCTATGTGAAGATGTTACTTCACAAAAAGCATGTGATTCATTTTAACCACAAAATCAATGTGTGGTGGCTATCCTAGATTGCTTCATTTTAATCCATGTCTACCCTAGGGTTGTTTCTTTTAAACCAGATGGCTATCCTAGATTGGTTCATTCTAGTTGCAGGTTGGGTTTTATTCAAGCAATAATTTAAAACCTGTTTAGTTGCTAACCCACACATGTGTTAAAAAGATCACCTATATACCCACAAAATAAGTAACAAATAAAATAGATCCTATAAGTGCTACAAAAAATCCTAAATTCTCTAAAAGAAATCCTAAATGCGCTAATCTAAGAATGTAAAATATATATATATATATATATATATATATATATATATATATATATATATATATATATTTATTTTACAATTTTAAATGAAGTGAACTAAATGGATGCACCTTTCTATTCTTTAGATGTGCTGAAACAGTTCCTGGATGTGTTGAAAGACCTACAAAAGTACTGAGTTAGCTGATGTGCTAAATAAAACCCAAGACATGCACTCAAACATAATTTTTTTGAAAAGCCAAAATTCAGAATGCGAAAACTTGTTAGAAATATTGCAAGTAGATGTTAAAAATGAGGCAAAATCCCCACGGTGGGTGCCAAAAATGTGTGATAAATTTTAAGTGGTGCAATAAATAACGAATGTAAATTAAAAAAAAATCAAACAGACCGATAAGACATTATATCAAAAACAAAAAATCAAATACAAAGGGATGCAAACTCAGTATTCTGTCGTTGATGTTGTCGTATTGTCCTCTATCTCTAGTGTTTTTGTCAATTCCAGCTTGCTCTCAAATTGTGTGCTAGGCTTAACAAATAGTCTTCCTAGAGAACGAGATCGAAGATGAATGCATGCAATGCTATGCTAAGATTTGTGTGCTATGAATATTAAAATGAAAGATTACAAAATTATGAAAGCTAAAGATGATAATAACAATGCTAAGATGCTAGAATGCTAGAATGCAAGTAATATCTAATTGAACCAATGCTTGGATTTGTAGCGGTATAAATAGAGTTTTCAAAAGCTTTTGATTGGATGATGTGATCAATGGCTGTGAAATTCCTAGCAGATCAAACGATCAAAGATGGATAAGACTAAAGAGAAAAATAGAAGAAAACAGAAAGTAGGATTTGTTTCTTCTTTCATGTAAAAGATAAGATGAGATGATAAAGATGAATTGTAAAAATAATCTTTTTGTGAGATATAAGAAATATTTGAAGATAAATAATGAATCTATCAAATTCATTATTCATTTATTGGTGACATGAAAGATCTTCTTAATTAAATAAAATATTTAATTAAGATTCGAAGAATAATAGAGGATTTCATAATTGAATAAAATATTTAATTATAATTTGAAAAGATGTGAAGGATATTTAATTAAATAAAAATATTTAATTAAAGATATGAAGAGATAATATGAGATGATAAAAATGATCTTTTTAGAAGATTTTGGAAATATTTTAAGAAGATAAATAATGAATTATAAATTCAATTATTTATTTATGGAAGAGATAAGATGAGATGATAAAAAATAATCTTTTTATAGGATTTTAGAAAGATTTAAGAAGATAAATAATGAATTATAAATTCAATTATTTATTTATGGAAGAGATAAGATGAGATGATAAAAAAACATCTTTTTAGAGGATTTTGGAAAGATTTAAGAAGATAAATAATGAATTATTCAATTATTTATTTATGGAAGAGATGAGATGATAAAAAAACATCTTTTTAGAGGAGTTTGGAAAGATTTAAGAAGATAAATAATGAATTATAAATTCAATTATTTATTTATGGGTGGCATGGAGATTTTTCTCAATTAAATAATCATTTAATTAAGATTTGAAGAATAAAGATTTCCTTTAATTAAAATAAAATATTTAATTCATAAAGGATTTGAAAAGATATGAGGTTGGGATAATATTAAACAAAGATATTTAATTAAATTTTAGAAATGATGAGGGCACCAATTAAATAAAATATTTAATTAATTAGAAGAAAGATTTTGAATAGGAGAAATGAAATATTTTAAATTTAATTAAATCAAAAGACTTAACAATAAAAGGTATTTATTTAATTAATTAAGTAGACATATGAATGTGAAATAATTAAATAAAGTGAATTTATTTAATTAAGGTGGAAGAGTAAAGTGAATGAACAATATAATTAAATTAATTAAATTTAATCATATGTAGAGGACTTTAGAGAAATTAATTAAATAATAAATATTTAATTAAATGACAGGATTAATTAGACATGACCAATTTTATGCATATACAAGGGATACTTGTTAATTGTTAGATCATAGGTGACTAATGAAGATTAAGGGAAGACATGGCAGCTTTTGAGGTGGTATCGCCATTTTTAGGAACAAGTTGTAAATGCCTATAAACAATGTTTTGGGTTGCCATTGATTAAGATTTAAATCCTCAAAGATTGACGGTCCAAATTCAAAGCTAAGTTGCTCAGTTATCAACTCACTTGCATGACGATCTCTTTAATAATTAATTGCTACACACCCCAAATCATCTATTTAATGCAGATTGTTTGTTGTTTGATCTCACCATTTTTAGTTTACAAAGGATGTGAAGTGTGTGAGTGTCGAGTTTTTAGTTGCAGAGATATTGATGTGTTTATCTTGGGTGAGTTGGTTCTTTGTATGAGCTCTATTTAATTCATGCTCTAGTTTTTCTAGGAGTTTTATGTTTCTAGGGCTTGTTGAAATTGTCTAGGTTTATGGGTGTGCTTTCCTACAATTTTAATTCAGGACTTAAAGTTGGTTTGTCTTCGCTCAATTTAGATTTTGTATAGCTTCTACCCTATGTTTTGAAAAATGGGTAAGTTGGGTGAGTCAATTCATCCAACTAGGAGGTCTAGATGAATCAGAGTGTTTCAGTGTCATGAGGATAGGTCTATAGCTGAGTAAGAATTCCATGCGACTTTTGTTTCTCCAAAGAGTAAAAAGAAGGTCCATGGTCAAAGGAAGAAAACTATTTTCCATAATACCTACAAATTAAAGAGTAGGGTCATTTTAGAAGAATTGGTAAAGTTTAAGGGCAAGGAGCCAGCTGAGCTTGAGAGGAAGACCAAGAAAAGAAACAAGAGTCGACGAAAACACAATTCTCCCATCATGCTCTCTAATATCCCTTCTGATGGAGGAGGTGACACCAACTTGGGATATGGATATTACCTTCTCTCTCTAGTGTTGTATGATGATATTGATGAGGATGTAGTGATGGTTCCTCTAGTTGCATCACAAACAAGGAGTGGTCGAGCTTACTCTGATGTTGATGACTCAGAGTAGCATCACCTCCTTGTTTTTATTTCTAATGTATGAATGGTTAATCTAGACCTATATGAACATGACAAAATAACACAATGTTAGTCAATAAGCAATTCTAAATCAATCATTCCCCATGCAATTCATTTAAATGCAATGAACAAGAAAACAAGATAGAATATCCAAAGAAATCTATTGAAAGCTAAGAAAATTTATTCAAAACATTCAAACTAGCATCCCATGGGGGAATTGGTGCTTCTTTGATGTGGAAAGAAGCCCATTCCCAATTCGTTGTAAAGATTTCATGATGATGATTATTGTGTGCTCCTTGATTCAAAATTTTGATAACCTTGCTATGATTGATGAAACTTTATGAAAACTCTGATGCAATATGGATGATGTTGATGATAATGCTAGATTCAAATAAGCATAGTGATTTTACATGGATTGTGGATGATCAAACAAATAGAGAAGGCCTCTATTTATAATGGAGAAGGATGGAGGAATGCAAAATGGGATAAATGTGGGACTAAACTTGACCCAATGACATTGTGCCACTTGTCAACATGCTATTGAAGAGAGGTGGAGCACATTTTGATCAATGTGCATGATAAATGCAATTAGGTGGAATTTAGAATTCAAAAGATGGCTTGTGGAGGAAGAGTTGAAAGATGAGTTTATGCCACTTGGCTCAAGAAAAAGGACTTGTAAGAGTTATAAATGTCAAGATGGAGGATAAGACCTTTGGGAGGGAGATTTTAAATTAGAAGAATATTCCAACTTCATGCCCTTTTGAATGAAAAAAAAAAGAATTTATAAATCAATTAAATTGATTTACTTATGCAAGTTACAAAATATAAAGGATTTGATGGATTAGAGTTGGGATTAATCATGATTTGATTAACTTAGATGGAGATTAGTTGATTTGACACTTCATCTTAGATTTTTAGATTTATTTAAATCAAAATGAGAGGAAAATTAACATTAGATTTAATTAGATAAAGTTGGATTTATTTAATTAAAAGGGGATGGTGTTAGACTTAAATAAAATAAATTAGTTTATTAAATTTAAAGGAGATGAAATATGATTTAATCAAGTAAAGTGATTTATTTAATTAATAGAAGATGATGATTTAATAGAATAAAGTGGATTTATTTAATTAAAAAATAAAATATGATGAATTTAATCAAATAAGGGTTATTCAATTAAATGGTTAGTAAATGAGTGATTTAGACAGAACTGACGTTAGTGAACCAAGATCAAGTGCACAAGACTAATCAGATGTAGTTGCAAGCCATATTTTTCCCTCCTTTGGAAGCAAATTCATTATGCTTGGTTTTAAAGAATAACTCAAGGATTAAAATTAATTTTTTTTTGATGTTTTCATGTCCCATGGAAAGAAGTATATCAGACACCTCTAGAGATCAATAAAAGCTCGATTTGAGGGTTTATCCTACACAAAGAGTTTTAGATGGACGATAGATGTTGAAGAAGATGAAATGATGGTTTAAGGATGCTGAGAATAACTAACACCTATATTATGCAATGATGAAATGCAATGCATGTGAGATGATTAGTGTTTCATATTATATATGATTTGCATGATATAGAACATGCTGATAGTTTGTGGATGTAGGATGGATGTATTGGTGATGTTTTTGATTAACTGTCATGGTACCATGTTAGTGCAAAGAGAAGAAAGAAGAAATGAGACAATGTTGAAAGAGGATCCAACAAGTCCATGATCTATGAGACCTTATTAGAGAGGATGATGATGATGATGATGATTGATTGCTTATCAAGAATTGGGATTTTAAAAGGGATACTTACCTTATGTTTGATAAGACACGTAGTCATGATGCATCAAGGTATACTGAACTAGGATGGTGTTGTACATAGTGTGATGGACTTTGACTCAACAATCAAATAGGAGTACTCATGTTCACACCTCGCATATGAAACCATATTTGCAATGCAATTTAGATATTTCAAACATCTCATACCAAAACATAGAAAGGAAAGCCTTCCTATGTGGTCAACGAGACACCTAAAACATCCTCCCTATAGACCAAAAAAAGAATGTATGACTAAGGTTATATTACAAGAACATCCAACAAGCATAGTAGATAAAAAGATAATGATTGTTGCCCCATTCCTTTCTCTCTAAATCCCCTTTTTTGGAAATCATCGAGAGGTCATTGGAATGAGCACAATAAGATAATTCAAAAGAAAAAGATCAAGTAAAGAAACAAGCTAATGTTCTTCATATTGTTAGCCAATACTAAACTACAGTGATGCCTGATGTTGATGTCCATTGTAGGAAGGATGCATCCTAGGACATGATGTTATCAAATTTTTTTGTGATTGATTGGATGATGAGCTATTAGTACCAAGAGTTGACCAACTTGTTTACTTACTGACCTAGACTTAAGACATTAACATTTTAGTTTTCACTTTTAACCTGCTAGACTCATTTCCTCCATTGTTTCCACCCTAAAGGTTGAGGGGGTAGAGGATTTCATTTATGATAAGAACAAGCTTCATTACAAGGAAAGAGATGGGATGGATGGATTTTTCAACATTTGGATGTTTCTTGATGTTTTGAAATGGAAGGCCATTTTTGGTACTTTGAGGAAAAATTGTAAATGCTTTTATTTTTCAAACTTTTTAAATGTTTTTGTGTTTTCTGAGATTTTGACAAAGAACCCAACCTAAAGACCTATCCTAGGTGCCTCAGGGGCTGATCAAAGATTATCCTTTCCTACATTATACATGCAGAGACCATGTAATTCAATTGACACAGACTCGTTTATTGATGAAATATGAACATGTGGATTGTCACACTAGAAGGAGCCCTAAAGGACTAACCTAAGTGTTTGGGGAGCTGATCAAAGATTAACTTTCCTACATTCAGAGTCAGACACCAGAGTCTGGACAAGATGACTCATTTTTATTTTTATCCTAATTCCTTGACCTACTTTGGATTTTATTTTATTTTCATGAATGTTTTAGATTTCTAATTTTGGATGTTTCTGGATCTTCTAATTCTCTGATACCTTTGGATTCTTCTGACATTTTGACATGATTTGATATGGATACAGGATGATATTATTCCTCTTCATTTGGACGGGTTGAAAATCCAAGCTAAGGTTAATTAATCAGATTAATGAATTGATGATGATGATAAAATTGTTGAGGATACACAATGCAAGGATAGTGTTAATCAACATAAGGATTATGATGGATATCCCAAGATGATGAGGGATTGATTGAATTTAATTGATTGATGATGATAGCACGTTGAGGATACAAAACAATGAAAGGATAGTGTTACAAACATAATGACTTTGAAGACATTCCAGATGATGACACTGATTGATTTGATTGATTAACATTTCAGCTTGATCTTTGAAAAAATTTGTTCAATGATTCTGATATGATGTTTCAGCTTTAATACCTAGATGCAACTGAGCATTGACTGTTTGGATTGATGTTTGATGAAAGATGTGTTTTGATAAGAAACATCCTGTCAAAATATGCCACAATAGAAGGATTGGATTTCTTTTGGCTCACAAAATGTTTGGACCACTTTATTTCCATGTTTTCCAGGTTTGGATTACTGTAAATAAGCTAAAGATATGGATCAAGATTTATTCTTGAAGCAAGATGTAAATATCTGCCCCCAGTGTCTAGCAATGTATGGAATGTCATGGATGGATGCTTGGATAGGTGCATGGATGGAGGGATATGGATTTTCAGGATTTAGGTGATCCATAATATGGCTTTCCATAACTTCACAACCTGACACCTAAAATTATTATTATTTAACTAAATCTCTACATCTGGGCACCTATATGCTGGGAACTGTGAGGAATCTCAAATGGTAAACCAGAGTCCATCAAATTTTTCTAGATTCAAAAATATTCTTTTCAAAATTTTGGAATGAAATTTCACTCTTTTCCACTCTACAAAATTGATTTTCTGAAAACAACATTTTTAAAAAAGGACGACACCAGAGATAATGTACATAACTCTTTTTCCATGAAGGATAAAATCTCAATTCTTCAAATTTAGATCTAAATTTTGATTAGTGCCCACTTGCTAGATAGTTTTATTGAATATTTTCCTAATCATTTTTTAAAGTCAAACAAATTACAATTCTACACAAGCCACACCAGATAATCATGTGAACTTTTTCATATGTCAAATTTAATTCTAATTTTTGGTTGGATCAAGGGACTTCAACATCTAGCAATCATATTTTTCAATTTTTGATAATCTTCTATTCTTTCCATGTGAAGAACAAAGAAATCTATGAAAACCCATGTCGACAAAACTTAAAAACAAAATAATATAACAAAACAAAACATATTAAACTATGCTTTGGATAGCTTCTGTTTTGAGGAATACTATAATAATTTGAAATAACCCTTAAATAAATTCATTTGATCCCCAAAAGCCAAATCATGGATTAGCATTTTGATAGGTGAAAAGGAGACAATTTATAGGGTGTATGGTTTTAAAACTAATGAGGTTCCCATCCAAGGGGTTTTGATCTAAGGATTTGATCAAACCCTCTTCAATTGGAATCCTTAAAATGGAACTTTTAAAGGCTTAAATCATTATATTTTCTAAAAATATGTGATTTCAGCTAAAATTTCTTCCTCTCAGGAATTGTAAACCACTATTATGATAGCACCCATAAGATAAGGTGTTTGAATAAAAAATGCTTATTTGGATAATGTTTCATGGCTTAGATAATGTTGGGTAGGAAATGAAAATGACCCATGTCAAGATGTTTACCATAAGCAAGTGTAAAGTGTACACCAAATTTTTTCAAGATCAAGATAACTTGGACTATGGATGTAGATGGATGAAAATGGATTGGATCAATGGTTTATGGATGAATGGATTTATTATGGATGAGATGGATGGAATGTTTGATTTATTATGGATGGGATGAGATTCTTTCGCCTCAATTAGCACATGTAGATGCTCCATTCTACACATGATGTTTGTTTGCTAGGTTTTCATCATGATACCTGTCCAAAGTGCAACCATAGTGGTTTTCACTAGGGGACAATTTTTTTCTTTACTTTTTTCAATAATTTTATTTTTATTTTTTAAATTTTTATATCTTTTGATTTTTTTGATTTTTTGAAATATTTTAAGCTCATGCTGAACCACCTATTGGCATTGATTAAATGCTTCTATCATAATGTGTCATCGATATCCTACTTGAAGAAATTGCTTTGCCAAGATCCGTGCACTTGAATGTAACTTTTGAGATTCCTGATCTACTTTGTTCATATCAGAGTTAACTTTGTCTTTGTGTGTACATTGCAATAGAGTGCCTTCTGAATCCTTATGATGAAGGGTTGCCACCAATACATGGTCAATGTGAGAATTGGATATCATGCGTGGAGGCATGGATGGAGTGTGTTTAGGAATAAAAGATAGATTGGTTGATAGTTTGGAATTTTTTACTCTCTAAATTTGGGAAGATGAGCAATGATGGGTGGAGACAAAAGTGTGCATGGAATTAGGACCAATCGCTTGATATACTTTGTACGTCATTTGAGAAGCCTTCTTTTGTATTTGTGGACATATTTGATGGATACTTTTCCCTTTTTTATTTTTCCCCATAGTTTCTTTGACTAATGGAGTTTGATAGGGATAATCTTTCTTTGTATTCTTTGGTATCCATGTGTATTTGATTTGTCCATTATGTTCCTTAGCTTCTTTTTCTTTGATAATGTTCTTTGTGCTTTGATTTGAATCATTCATCAGATGTTTGTCCCAATTTTTGGATTGGTTTATGGATGGATGAAGATTCATGATGTGGCTGGCTGTCGTATTGACATCAATTTCATCATAAGGATTCTTTGTGCTCCCTATGTTGATGTTTGCTTGAGACGAAGTTGCCCCCAGTACTGAATAACTAAGACCTTGATGCTTAGGATTTCCAATAATCTGCACTAGTTCTAGGATACCAAATTCATGTAGGCCTAATCCTTTGCCTTGATAATTCATCTATTGAAACATTTTATTTGCAATAGGATATGATTTACCTTAGAAACAAGGTGCTAATCCTTCTCTACTCTGTTGTGGATCTCCAAAGGTGATAGCTTCTTCATTGATAAGATAGCTTGCCCTAGAAAAGGTAAGTGATCCAAGTTTATAAGTGATACGGTCCTCCATAAGTGGGATAACTTCTTGTGAAATATTAGATTTTAATGCTTCTTCAAGAGGTGTTGATGATTCAATGTCCATGTAAAAGTCTCCCTCATGATTTATTTTTGATATACCTTCATAGGATTTTTCCGATTCACAACTTGCGTAGAAGCCTTCTACATGACCCATTTCTGATATGTCTCTAGATTTTTCTATATCTTGATCATGTGTACAAATGTTAAGAGTAGGCGACTCTTGTTATTTGGTAATAATATCTAGAGTATGAGACTCTTGTTTTGAGTGAAGATCTTTTTCATGTCCATTAGGAGTAAGCATCTCATGGGTAAATGGAGGAGTATGTGCTATATGGGTATGATCATTATTTGTGAAATCTTGTATAGATAGGAGAGTTCCCATTAGATCATTGTAGTATCTTGGAGATATGAATTCTTGATCTTGATTAATTTTGGAATTGCTTTTAACATGCTTTGGATCAAGTTATTGACATGGGTTAGTTTCAAAGGATGAATTTTTTATAAAGGGTTCTTGGATGTCTTCATTAGGCATAGGAAGCAACTCAATATCCTCTTGATCTTTGAGTGGACTTGGATCAAATGTTGAGTTGAGGATTCCTTCAATATCTATAACCATGAGGTCAAAGGATGTTAATATGTCTTGGAAAGGACCATTGATAGACTTTGGTGAAATATGTTGATCAAGCTTTGGAGTAAATTCTTGAGATATGTCCTCGAACTTAATGGATGAGGTAGAGGTATTGTCAAAATGATCATTGGTGGAAGGATCTATGATTATAGGATCAAATAATGTTATCACTCCTTCAAATAGATCATTGTCGGATATTGTTGGGGGTTTTTTAATCATGATCTTGAAAAGTGACTCTTGATGTATATTGAGTTGATCTTCAGATGAGGTAGATACATCTTCAAGGTTCTTATTGATGGATAGATCTTGATCATTGTTTTCAACAATTGTAGTGAGGAGTGGCTGATTCTCTTTCATCCACTTCAATAGTTATTATTTTTTATCAATAAGGTCTTGATGATATTTTTTATTCAAATACAATTTTGTTGTGTCCCTTTTATTTTGTGAAAAATCACTAAAGGTGCTTCTCAAGCATACCCTTCGGGTGGTTTAACTTGAGGCTCCTTTATACCTTTTTATGTGATTTCGATGATATTTTATTGCACCAACTAATGTACGAATGATCTCGATTGGTTCCCTCAAGTGGTGTGTGGCTTTTTGTTAGCTTGTGAGATTTGTAATCTTTTAAATTGACCTTGTGGTGATTAATTTTGGAGATGTGGTGATTGATCTTTGAGATGTGGTGATTGATCTTCAAGATGTGCAGGATCGAGATCATTGTTGATGTTAAGCTGATCTTGGATATCCAACCTTCACACATTGGACATGTTTTGATGTATTGTGGGACACAACTCAATGCTTTGATGACATGGTTTAACCAATGGAAGAGTGTAATTGATTTTGGGGTGGAGACAAGTCTCTTGGCTTAATGAATCAATTATTTTGGAAAGTGAAGCAATTTGGATCTCACAAAATTTGATCTTGATTTTGATCTCACACTCTTTGGATATAGCTAGATTTGGTTTCTTTTTGTTCAAGTAGATTTGGAATGCATCCTTATAGTGTTTGTATGGGATCATGGAGAAATTTATTTTGGATAATATTTTGATTTCGGATGATGCTTATATTTGGCATGATAGGTTGAAATTGAACATTGTTGTGGTTGGGAATAACATTGCCTTGATTTAGGTAACCTTGATTTTGCATGGTGTTACCTTGACTTGGATCAATACATGGAGTCGTTAACATATTGTTTGGACTTTGAACAACATTTGTATGATTCAAAAACATATCTATCCAAAATTTCACCAAGTGTGGATTTTAAATGTTCATGTTTGGTAAACTTGTACTTGGTATATTCACATTTGGATTGTATGGACTTGGTGGGATAATGTTGTTTTGTTGAAGACTCATGCATTGATTGTCTGATTGATAGATTTGTAGGTTTAGATTTTGATTCAAATCTACCATAGGGAAAGGTGTTCCAAAATTTATACTGGGCATACTCAATTTTGTTGTACCATTGAAGTTTGTAGGAGATAGTGATGCCATGTATGGATTGTATAGATATGAGTTTTGATAATCCATTGGTTTTGTAAGGCTTTGATAGATTGGTTGATTTATACCACTCATGATGTATGAATCAAGTTTATATTCCATTTTCTTCTTGTGCTTTGACATTTTTGACCTCTAATGGATTTAGGACCAATGATGAGATAAAGAGTGAAAGGAGTGAATGATATGGGTTTTGAACTTTTTTAGGAATTTTGGATTAGTGCTAGACTTTAGGATTTGATTTTGATAGTTTTGATTTGGATAATGATCTTGTATATCCCAAGATGTTGGATGTTCCCTTAGGATGAGCTTGTTCAAAGGGATGCTAATTTAACTAGAGGTATCAAAAAGGATGCATTCTCACACTCCTAACTAAACAAGGTTAATTTTATGTGTTTTAAAGATGTACCCAAGTCCAGAAAATGATGTTTCCAATGCTCTAAAGTTCCTTGTGGGATGGGATAATAAATGTTTGGGATAGATGAAGTGTGTTATTGTGACCCTAGATGAACCTAAGAGGGAACTTTTTTATCAGGCTAAGATAGTGAAGAACATGCTTTTCCCTAAGAGTGGTTCAAACCAAAAGACCAATATTTGCATGGAAAAATATATTACCAAAAGATACCAAGCACATGTGTGGGGTTGAATTTGAGTTAATCTTGATTAATGACTTGCTTTTACCACATCCACACTTCTTGCTTAGCTTTTGAAACTAGATGTCTATGTCTTAATTTATTTTCATCCCATAAGGTCCATTATGTGGAAATCAGGGAAAAACAAGGAAACATTCCCTATTGTTGATTTTAGAGAGATAAAATGGAGATATGAGTCCAAATACTTAGAAGCCTCTAAGGATGGAATCCCTAGGGTCAAGCAGTAATACTTGGACTTTTCAAAGGTATTTTCTCTTTCAAAAGGTTTGAAATTTGATGTCCTTGTTGAATGTTCATTTTCAAGATTTTGGATCCAAACAATGTGTTTAACTAACTCAAAATTGCACAATCCTAGAATGGAAAAGAAAATATTTGTTGAATTCCCACTTGGATAAATCCAACTGTGCTTATTTAGAGTGGATGCTTAGAAGCTTGACTACACTGTCTCCCCTCCATGACACTCACTTCTATGAGTTAGCCAAGCTTCAATTCTCATGAATCTCCCATGATGAACTTTTCATCTCTACAAAGAACCGCAAGTATGTGAGACAACTCTAGAGGTCTGACCTCCTAACGCTAACAAATATTGGGATTTTAGATTCTAAACAAAGGTTCATAGTAAGGGCATCCCGTTTATGGGGTACAATGATAAACTCCTTGTGAGAGATCTCCCAACCCTTAGAAAAAAGGGCTTTATACATCATAAAGATACTAGGGAAGAGCTATAATGCATCGCTTCCCATTATTTACAATTTTCATCACAACCACAATTTTATATAGCAGTTTGGAAGAGCTTGGATTATGCTCATTACTGCTTGGGTCGTTCCCTTGGGGTGACTAATTTTCCCACCAAGGTAGGCCCTCTAAAGGTAAACAAAAGTGAGTAAGTACATTCGTTGTTTTATCAATCTTTGTTTGTGTGAACAAAGAGATAACACACACAATATACTTAACTCACACTAGCAAGATTCGTTCAATTTTTAAGACCCCAAATTGAAGTGTGGAGGAAATATTTTAGACAACCTAATATCACCAAAATACTTTTGATTCTCAAGATCACTGTGAAGTGTGAGAGAAGTGCATATGAATTTTAAATGATATTAACTTGTAAAAGATATTACAAAACACAAAAAACACATGTTCATTTTAACTTCAAAAGCAATAATGGATTCTTTTTAAGAACCAAGATGAAGTGTCAATTTTTATTGTTCAAATTTTAGATCCAAAACCAACTCTAGTAAGTTCCTAATGTTATTTTTAACCCTTTGATTATTCTTTTTAAAACCCAAATAAAATTTATTTTGAGTCCTAAAAACTTGAAGATAATAAAAGCCTTAAGAATGGGATTATAAATACTCCCAAAGTGTTTAAAAACACTTGTTACAATCATGAGATAGTGTCATAGGAGGCCTTCTCCTTTTTTCCTCCTTTTCCTAAACAATGGATATCAAATGCTTTTTCTTTCACTTCAATGCTTCATGCTCCTCTTAAAACCTAGAAGCCATGCTCAAAATGTTAGATGAGATCAATAAATAAGAAGATATGAGGGTTAGATGAATGATTAAGCATAAAAAACCTAAAATTTAGACCATGTTACAATGTGATTTGACTTTAAGTGAAAATTTGAAAATTTTAACTCTATCAAAGTTAAGAAACACCTACACCATTGGATAGCTTATGAAATTCTACCCCATTTTTAAAAAATCTCTAAAAAAACCAAGATATGGCCATTTTAAGATTCAATGCAAAAGCAAGAAAACAAAGGCATCACCATTTTAAACATAGAGGCAACGATACTATTTGAGTACAAACAGTGACACTAGAATGATAGTGTCACTATTTGAGGATTTGAGCATCACTCTGGTGAAACAAGCATTTCTCTGTGGAAAAATAGAGACTGCATATTCATCGCTATTTCCTCCAACGTCATTGTTTGACCTAGAAAGATAAAAAATAGAAAAAAAAATGGAAATGGCAAAAAAAAAAGTGTTAATTTTGAGATTTATTGCCTCCTTCTAGCGCTAAAATGTGAATGGTTGATCTAGACCTACACAAACATGAACAAAAAACACAATATTAGTCAATAAACAAGTCTAAAACAATCATTCCCAATGCAATCCATTTAAATGCAATGAACAAGAAAACAAGATAGAATATCCAAAGAAATCTATTGAAAGCTAAGAAAAATTATTCAAAACATTCAAACCAGCATCCTATGGGGGAATTGGTGCTTCTTTGATGTGGAAAGAAGCCCTTTCCCAATTCCTTGTGAAGCTTTGATGATGATGATGATGATGATTGTGTGCTCCTTGATTCAAAATGTTCATAACCTTGTTATGATTCATTAAACTCTATGAAAACTTTGATACAATATGGATGATACTGATGATAATGGTGGATTCAAATGAGCATAGTGATTTTACATGGATTGTGGATGATCAAACAAATAGAGAAGGCCTTTATTTATAATGGAGAAGGATGGAGGAATGAAAAATGGGATGAATGTGGGACTAAACATGACCGAATAGCATTGTGCCACTTGTCAACATGCTATTGAAGAGAGGTGGAGCACATTTTGATCAATGTGCATGATAAATGCAATTATGTGGAATTTGAAATTCAAAATATGGCTTATGGAGGAAGAGTTGAAAGATGAGTTAATGCCACTTGGCTCAAGAAAAAGGACTTGTAAGAGTCATAAATGCCAAGATGGAGGATAAGAACTTTGGGAGGGAGATTTCAAATTTGAAGAATATTCCAACTTCATGCCCTTTTGAATGCAAAAAGAAGAATTTATAAATCAATTGAATTGATTTACTTGTGCAAGTTGCAAAATCTAGAGTATTTGATGGATTAGAGTTAGTATTAATCATGATTTGATTGAATTAGATGGAAATTAGTTGATTTGACACTTTGACTTAGATTTTTAGATTTATTTAAATCAAAATGAGAGGAAAATGTACATTAGATTTATTTAAATAAAGTTGGATTTATTTAATTAAAAGGGGATGGTGTTAGACTTAAATCAAATAAAGGTTAGTTTATTAAATTTAAAGGAAATGAAATATGATTTAATCAGATAAAGTGATTTATTTAATTAAAAGAGGAACATAAGGACTAAATAAATAAAATGAATTATTTAATTAATAGAAGATGATGATTTAATCAAATAAAGTGGATTTATTTACTTAAAAGATGAAATATGATGAATTTAATCAAATAAGGTTTATTCAATTAAATGGTTAGTAAAGGAGTGATTTAGGCAGAACTGATGGTAGTAAACCAAGATCAAGTGCATGAGATCAGTCGATATAATTTTTGTGTCTACACAATGAAACCATTGCCATTGCATTAGGATTGTTCTCTTCAACATGTATGTGGTTTTTGTCTTTTACTATTTCACGCTTACATGGAAATATTTCAGCTGGTATAATGAATACTTTTTTTCTTGATGTGTACACTAAAACTATGGCTAACAATACCCAGTGGGTGGTGTGGCTACTTTCCTTCAATAACTTACTAAGAATTTTGTCTTTTGCTTTCCCTTGCTATGCCCATGATTGCATATAACCATTTGGGGGAATCTCTCGAATTTAGTTGAAATTCATTTTGAAATGAAATGTGAAATGTAATTGTAATTCATTTGGATGCTCGTTGCTCCCCTATTCTATAAAGGGGATTTCAAGGCTGATTATGAAGTGAGATGGTTCAAGTTTTTTTATCTCAGAACTGTCTAGATGAAAAGGATAAGATTATAAAGGAGCATAAATGTAAATAGATAGATTAATGAATATAAAAGGAAAAAAATTAGGGTATATGTCATGATGTAATGATCTCAAATGGTTTTATAGTAATGATAGTAATAAAATATATCAGTTCTAAAATATGTGTTCTCCTATATAATTTCCTTGTAGATTATGAATGAAATTGTTAATGATTGTTTCATTTTTATTTTTTTTGTTTAAATTGAATGAATGATTTTATTTATGCTTCAATTGAAAGGATTTACTTAATGCTAAAGTAAGGTCATGGGTTTGTGATGAGTGGATATAGGATTTGGTATGGAACTATGTTTTAAACATAGTGAGTTCAATGCTACAAAGTAGTATATCAATTTTCCATTCATTAATGGGTTGAATTTTTAGTGTATTACTAGTTAATTGCAAATGTGACTCCATTATCCCATGGAAAAGGCACTAGTCCCTTCATTAGCTTATCTAAGAGTAAGTTGAGTTAGTAATGCACCTAGAGAGAGGCTTAAAATGAGAATAAAATCATTAAAAAAAAAAATTATAATGTCCCAACTTGAAATGTTACTTTATTCCTTGCAATAGAAAATAGTTTATTAAAAGATCAACCAAACCTTTGATGAATATTTCCCATTTACACTTTGAAGGAATTCATCTGTGTATAGAAATGCTCTTGTTCAAATGAATATCATGTGAGTATGTTTAAGGATCACCCTCTCGGGTCTCACAAAACCTGAAGTGAAGAAGTAAAGGCCTTAAAATCCTTACTTATGTATTGGTCCAATCCTCACCCTTACTAGTAATTGAATTCTGGTAGATTCACAAGTGAGGGATGAGATCAAGTTTGGTTCATAAAAAAAGAACCAATAGATTACATGGTTGGTCATAGTCTAGACAATCCTAGAGCAACGAGGGAGTTTTCTAGCCATGTACTTCTCCATATCATTGATCACTAGGTTAGGATCATAGTAGAGACATGATAGGAAGCCCCCATCCAAACCATCTCCATTAGGAGATAGGGCCCCGAGCATTGGTTAGACTTGTTCATTGTATTAGACATGTTGGCATATGGTTGTCATTGATGTCAAAGGAGAGATTAGAGGTGAAATGGGGAAGATGTAAAAAGAGGGATCATCGATGAGATGGAACATATATTGTAAGTAAGAATGTTGGCATTAATGCAAAAGGTGTCATTGATGTCATAGGATATATTAGAGGGAAGATGGAATTGATCAATAGGAGAGATTGTTGGCATAATTGGCATGATGACAAGATGTGTCATTAATGCAAAAAGGAAGTTCAATGGTGTGCTTGGATGCCAAAAAGACCAAAGGATTAATGTCTAGAAGAGTTGGTGTAGAATGCTAATGAAAGTAGCATGTTCTACAAATATTGCAACAATGTCATGAAATATTGACATACTATTGCAAAGGGTTCTTCTAGAAGATAGAGGTGAAAATAGAGTGTAAAATTGATGTGGTTTTTCTGAGTACATTCCAGATATATAATTTATAGATTTAGTTGATGTGTTGAATTCTAAGAATTGATTTATGTTTTCTCTCAATCAGAATTAGGGTCTACTAGTTAAACCCTAGGGTTCTAGTCATGGCGTTGTGAACAAGATTTCTATTTTTTCATTGAATGCTTATTGTAGGTTGTTAGTTACTTAAGTTGTGACTTAACCCTTTGGAGTTGTTTGAAGGACCGACCCCCTTTTCTTATCTTTATCAGCTGAACTAATGTTTTTCAATTATAATATTTCCTAAGTTGAGTGACAAATATTTTTCCCTACTTTGGGTAGACATCACTACATCAGCAGGAGTCACTTTAGAGTCCCTTTGATGAAATGATCCACCTCATAAATACATCAAAGTGACAATGGAATTTCAAAGAGATAGTGATTTAAGTCCCTTCAACATAGCGATGAAGCTTGATCAATGGTGGAGATCAAGACTTGGATATCAGATGGTGCTAACGAGCCAGCTGAGTTTATGGTGGGTCCCAACTAAGTCTCGTGCAATAGTGGGGAACAAAGGATATTTAATGACATTGATCGAATGATGATGATTGAAGTTGCAAGATATATCAAAGAGACAACACCTTATTAGAGTGAGTAATTTCAAGTCTGATGAGGGTGACACTGCTCGAAACCATCACAAATCACAATAATAGATACCCACATAGAAGATTCAAGAAAAAAATAGCTCACTTTCAATTATTTTTAGAAAATGAAATTATAGATTAAGAACTTACAATGCTACAGCCTCATGGTCTTAATTCATTAAAACAAAATCAACTCTGAAAATAAAATATATTATTCAAAGGCACAATTTGCACTAATGGAGCCACCT
Source organism: Sequoia sempervirens (assembly GCA_007258455.2). NCBI lineage: Eukaryota > Viridiplantae > Streptophyta > Pinopsida > Cupressales > Cupressaceae > Sequoia > Sequoia sempervirens. Next base: position 6,187 of record VDFB02180861.1, on the reverse strand, counting down.
CCTACCACATCCATGTAACCCTTTTATTTGACCCAAAATATGCCTTAGAATGGTCTAGAAAGTGTAACTTTCCCTTTTGTTTTGGCACCAAAAATTATGGCATTTGATTTCTTGCCTAGGAAGATATTTTAATCAAATTCACTTTTTTAGTGGGGAAACTTCGTGAGGCCATAACTTTTGATTAGGGTGTTTGTTTTTCTATTATAATATATTGTTGGAAAGGTCTCAAAGAGATCTAAAATACTAAAACCATTTGAGATCATTTCATCCACTTTTAAAGCTATTTTGGGGCTCCTAAGTCTTTCTTATTTGAATTTTAAGATGCATTCGAGAAAGTTCTTGGGATGGAAACTTTAGTATCACCCAAACCATATAGGTTATTGAAATGATTCTTCTTCCATTGAAAAAAGGATTTTAGTTTCACTCCTTGGGGTAAATTTTTAGTTCCATGTGAGCCATATTAGGCTGACTTACTAAAAATAGTAAGTGAATATTTTTTCCTTTTATGACTTCTAGTTATATTACACCCCTTAAGTGTCATCATGGGACTCGAAAAAAAATAAAGAAAATAAGGAAAAAATATTTTTTGGGTGATGCAAGAATGCCCCTACACCATTAGATGCTCCTACATCAGATACCCAGGGTATTTGAAAAGTGACCCTACCACTTCTTAGGATTTATATGGAAACCAAGATGGTTAACCTTAGCCTCAGAAAACCATGATGAATCCTCAACAAGAATTCCTCTCCATTTCACGAAGTACTCTACATATTTCTTGTTTCTTGTGCTTCTCCCACATGACTATCCAAAATTTCTTCTATCTCCTCCTTTAATGAAGTAGGTCTTGGAATATTCCACTGTACTTCTATTATTTCTTCATCAATTCATCCTTCATGATATTCTATTAAATCTAAAATGTTAAACATAGGTGAAATAGGAATTTCATTGGGAAATTCTACCTCATATGCATTTCTTGAATCACGCTTCTTCAGAATCTTGCATGATCCAAACTTCTTCATCTTTAACTTATTGTATGTACCAACTAGAAGCCTCTCCTTTCACAAACGAACCATGACTTCATCTCCTACCTGAAACTCTTTATACCTCCTTTTTTGATCTACCTTAGCCTTATATTGTGAGTTCATCTTATTGATATATTTCTTCACCTCTTCATGTGAATTCGCTAGTTGCTCAAGAAAATGTTTAGCCTAAGCGCTACTCTTCTCACCCTTATCCATCTTTCTCAATTCAGAAGTGTAATAACCAAAAATAATACCCCAAAATTTACCACTAATTTTTTTTAACTTGATTATTATCTTATTATGTGTTCATTCACTTGCATACTCAGGTACTTCTATCCATATGGGATATGCATCCATCCATCAGGGATAGGCATCCAACCATACGGGTTAGGAATTTTTCCATACAAGACAAGAACTCATCTATCCATCCGAGATAGGAATCTACCCAAACGAGGTAGGCATCTATCCATAAAGGATAGGAGTGTGCTCTAGCCAGAGACTTAGACTCATCGAGACCATTCGGGTCCTGAGTCACTCACAAAAGACTACACTTCCCTTGGAAGTGCACCGAGATCGGTGTCCTTAGGAGTATGTAAAAAAGAAATATGTAGCTTGAGTCCCACCTTAGAATTTGGCCTATGGCCTCAGGGAGTCAAGCGAATCCATTTGGGATCCCTTCCGAGTATACAAGGAACATATTTTATCTTATCTTTATGTTTAACATTATTAGCCCCTTTTTGATCAAGTGATTCTCTTGACTAATTAAATTATATTTGAATTCATCATTATCTTAGACTTTTCCTAACCCCATCCCTGAATGCCTAAGGTACTGGGAGCATCCTTTGTTTCCTAGTCTGCCTACATACCCTGCTTCCAAATGGGATCAAGGCATAAAATATGTAGTTCTATTTTCTAAACTATGTTTGATGTAAACTTTTATGTGGGTATGCAACCCTTTCTAGGGCCTCTTTTTCCATAGATAGTTGCTTTGTGATTGCTACCCATGAAGGGAAGCATTAAAATAAATATAAGTAAATAGCCTCCATGACTATTACTTGTTTACTAGCATCTAAATGCTAGTTACTAAAGAACATCTCCCTTGAACCCATTTAAGGTACAATTATCTTTAATTACATAACATTAACAAAACAAATTCCATTGAATCCTATAATGGGGTTTACTAGGTTTGGACAAGCGTATTTTTGTTCATTTGAAGTTATCTTATTAGATTATTGATCCAAGAGAGATTACCCGTATCTTGGATTTTATTAACATGGTGTTCCTTATTTCTCCCTAACGATTTAAAGGGATGATGCCACATACGTTGTTGTTGCAACTTTGTTAGGCTATAGATGCAGTAGCTCAAGTGCGATGACTTTACTCGTAAACGTGAGCCAGAGGCATCGTTGATATTGAATGTTGTTGGTTTAGTTTCAATTCTTGATTAAATTTTTCTATCTAAAATAAAATAAAAACATACTAATTTCATCAAAAATAAATATCATAAGTAAGCTTTACTACTACCAAATTAAAATGTTAATCAATATAAGGATAACTTATCTAATTCTATTTGCCTTGAAAATCAATTACTTTAGAAGTTAGTTAAACTAATACTAATTATCAAAACAAAACATAACTAAATCTTTTGTAATACTATTTTTTTAAAAAAGTGAAAATAAATTTATCCAAACTAAATGCTGGAATTAAACTATATTAATGAATTGAAGATTATTTTCCTAAACTAATACTATGAGTCTTTGCAAATAACTATTACTTTCCAAATATAACTTAAATAAATGCTTATTCCTTTCATAAATAAACTTATAAACTTACATAAATACTTATTCCTTTCATTAATATAACTTAGGTAAATACTTATTCCTTTCATAAATAAACTTGAACTATTAAAAAAACTTCAAGAAATACCTTCTTGCATTAATCTTAAACTTTTAAAATACTTTAAGAGTTACTTTACAAATACAACCTTAATAAGTTATTTTTCATAAACTTAAATTATTTAAAATACTTCAAAAAAATTCTTTTGCACTTAAGTATTTATTTCCTTTAAAGTAAGTTTGAACTAATGAAATACTGTAGCACCCCTCTATTTTGGCTCTTTTGATTAGGCAGTGTTTTTCTTTGTTATGCTTTGTTTTGCTATTGCTTTGATTTTGGTACTTGGTTACTATTTGATATCAAACTGTTAAGCGATGCAAATGTTATATTTTGATGTGATGGTATTTTACTTTGATGTTATCATTATGGTATGCTTTGAGTTAGCCTAGAAAATATTTAATTAATGATGCTTTATGCTTTTGATTGTATTATTGATGTTAGATTCGTCAGTTAATAATTTTGTATTGGTGAAGGGGACAAGATCACATCACTCGCTTACGAGCACCCTGCAATTCTGAGATTTCCTCTTCACGATGTGTTTTATTATGTTATGTATATGCGCATTTCGATATATTCTTTGTTCGCAGGTTGATAGGTATAGGAAATCGACTCCACCTGATTTCACAGGTTTGAGCGTGTCCATTGACCAACGGTAATCAATTGGGAGATAGTAGCTAGGTTTTCCGTGCCAAGTCATCACCCTGGTCATAGTGTGTCATCAGGTTGTAGTTGGGTTTAGTTGTTTTAATGTTGCCCTTTTCACCTTGGTTTTTATTTAATTTCAAATTTTAAAGGTAAATAAATGGCTTGTGTAGTTAAATTGATGATTAAATATATCTGGTTGTAATGTTAGAAATGTTAGTTATTTTATTAATTAATTTAATCTAATTAATAAAATAATATAATCTTGGATTATATTTATTTTATTGATTAATTAAATTAATTGTGATTAATTGAATTAAGTTATCCATCTTGGAATTAAAAGTGTTAGATTCTTTTTGAAAAGAAAGTTTTAAATTCTTTTTGTGAAAAGAAATTTTTAAATGTATGAAATTCTTTTGGAAATGAAAATATTTAAAAGCATTTAAATTCTTTTGAAATAGAAATTTAGAAAAATGAAATAATGAAATAAAGTTATGTTAAAAGAAATTTTGGGTTTTTAATTTAAAAAAAAAAAGAAAATCAAATATCTCCAAATTTGCAATAACTATGGTGGATGGGATATTTTAGGGTATTTGACCAAATTTGAGAAAAAAATAGAGGAGGCTTTTCATTCTTAAAATTTGGTGTGATAAAAAAAAGGAAGGGAGTTCTTCATGATTTGTTGATGCATTTTGGATTTTGGGTGAGGATTTGGAAAAAGCTTTGGTAAATCTTCTTGCAGGGAAGCTCAACTATCTTCTTCAAACTCTTCATCAAACCTCAGATCACAGGTTCTTGTTTATTGCTTGGAAATCTGCATTTTCAATTTAAAACTTGCTTGTAAATTCTTTGTTTTGAAACCCTATTTAAATCTTGAAAAAAAATAGATTTGTTGTTGAAAAACAAAACTTGCAACTGAAATCTTCAATTTCAACAATAGAAAATGAAAAGAAAGAAAATGATATTTGAAAACCTCTATTTTGGATTTGAAATAGTTCATGTCAAATTTGAAATTCAAACCTAGAAATTGTGTTTGAGAAATTGATTTTATTGCAAAAATTATGTTGAGAAGTTGCACAATTTGTCTAAAAATGGAAATCTTTGGTATATATTTATACATATATCTGTATATATATATACAAACATATATTATAAATATGTTTGATCATTTTGGGAAATGTTATTTTGAAAATTTCTTACACATAAATTTTGGTCTATGCAAAATAGGGGAGGAATTTGTTTTGTTTTTTTTTAAATTAAATATATATAAAAAAAATTATTATGCTTATTGGTGGGGGGGTCGTACCATAGTTGCACACAACCGCCCCATGGAGGGGCATTGTGGCAGCTCCCCGGCCAGGTGGGAAGGTGCTACCATGAAGCGGCCTCCAACCTCCACCCGAGGGGGAGGTGGGCATAGCATGTTGCATCCTTTCTACCCCCCTTTAAGGGGCTCAGGAACCAACAAGGGTTTAAGCTTTTAAAAAAGAAATTTTAATATTGTTTTTATTATTATTATTATAGAATTTCATTTTATATTATATATATTTTATAATATATATATATATATATTATATAATATTTATATATTATAAATATATAATAATAATATAAATTATATATATACAATATATTATGATTTAAATAAATAATGTAATATTTTAAATATATATATATATATATATATAACAACATATATAAATATATTATATATACCATATTAAATAATAAGAGAATTTTTTATTTAGTTGGAATATATAAAATGATATTTTTGTTTTAGACATATATTTAAATGATTTTTTTTTAAATATTTAAATATATGGATTTTTTTTAAATGATTATTCTATAATCATAGAGAGAAATAAAATTGATATTATAATAAATGATTTTACTTGAAAAGTTGATTTTGATTATTATGGGTAATTGGAAAATAGGGAGATAAATTATTAGTTTTAAATTCCTCAATATTGCAATTGTAATTTTAATTACTTTTGAGTAGTTGCAAACAATTTTAATTATTTGTATTTGATTACATGCAATACGTCATTATTTGGCTTGGATTTAGGAAATCCTAAAGTAAGTGATTAAATCATCAAATTGCCTTTTCGTTATGTAATCTCCCTCTTTCGTGATGTTGGGAAAATCGCGTTTGTGTTATGTAAGTCTTCCAGATTGGGTTTATTTTGATTTCGGGGGTTGTCGTAATGTGATAGTCAACCTTTTTTTTCCTTGGGTAGTGCGTATAGATGTATCCTATTGTTTTACCCAGTTTTTTACGAACATGGATGGTTTGTGCCTCCTTTGGAATAGGAGTGGATTATGTGAATTGTGTCTCCTTTGGATTAGGAGTGGATTATGTGAATTGTGCCTCCTTAGGAAGGAGTGGATTAGGTGTTTTGTTGCCTTCTGTGTTTGGGGTGAGTTTTCATTATGTGTTCCTCCTAGAGTTGGAGTGGTTTTATCTTGTTGGTTTGCACTTGGGATTCCCTTAGTGATTGGTTTTGTTTGGTATGTTTTCAAGTAGAAGAGTGGCTTTTGTTAGGGGCCAGAGCCCAAAGAGGTAAACTGGATAACCTTCAGAGGTGGTTTAATCAAGTGATAACTAAATCAATGTACTTAGAAGTTAG
>VDFB02180860.1:0-81576 GCA_007258455.2 Sequoia sempervirens | reverse complement strand
AATTGAAATCAAAGGAATCTCTTCAAATCTTTCTTCCTCATTTTCATCATGTTTCTGAAACAACTAGTGGCATCGTATCCCATTTACCAACATATCCAAGTTCTTGATTGTTGTATGGATAATCAAAGTTTCCCTCAATGCACTCAGTGAAAAAACAAGAGTAATCCCTTGTGTCTAATATCCATCCATGGAAACTATCTGAACTCCTAACACAATGCAAAAATCTTGTTTTTTCTACCCTCTTGCATCCATGCACCAATCTTCTATCCACACCTAGATACATATGTACAACAAAAAAATTATGTGAACAAATATGTATATATATATATTAAATTTAAATAAATTCAAAATTTTGATTTAATGTAATTTATACATACCTAATATCTCCCAAAACACTCTATGTGGAATGTGTCGGTTTGTTCTTGAAGATGTTCCGACCACATTTGATGCAAAGTGTTTCTTTGCACCATTCAACAACATCAGTGTGCATTGTCTAGACGACTGATAACTCATTTGATGCTTTAAAAGCTCTCGCTTGATGCAATTCTTGCTCCATCATGCTCACCCTTTCCATGCCCACTCTTAAAAACTCCAAACATGTGGTATTTTTGTGATTTTTATGATACCACAAGTGCATAGAATGGCCATGAAGATTTGAATTGTGCCGACATCCATCCGAATTACATACAAAAATGATTTTCAAATTTTTACACCCTCAAGTTTCAAATTCTCAAAAAAAATATTGTAAAGCAATGTTGGACAAAAAGTGTCGGCGTTTCCTTATCATCACTAATATAAAAGTGATATTCTTTCTTAATGGATCATTCTTCATCTGTACTATCAACACCATCCAATTTTGATTGTGCATGTCGATAACACACATGAACCATAATAGTGATCTCTTTGAAAAGTAATACTCTGATTGAATCTCCTTTTGATGTACAAAGGAGTAATTTTCTGTAAAGTCAACTACTAATAGAATTGTTCCATGTGGGAAAGTATCTCTCAATGTTTGGAATTGTTGTGCTTGCCACTTAGCAAAAAAGGAATGTTGTATGTATGGTCGTATCAATTTTTGAAAATCTTCCATAAATTTTCCAATGGGAATCTCCTCTTCTACATAGTTCAACCTTGTGGATTATTTCCCAAAATTTGTTTGCAACTTTACATACTTGTACCTGTGTCAGTAAAATATGTGAATAACTAATAAACCACACAATCAATGAAATATTACATCAAAGAGAATCCAAATAACAATCTATGAGAAATTGAAACAAATAAACTCTCTAAAAATAGTACTTACCTCTTGCAATTTATTGTCTTTGTTAGGTCAGTATCCTCAATTCTTGAAGGAAATTTAGCCAAATTTCCACATGTCTCACAAATTCCTTTTATGCAGTTTATTTGAGGTCCATTTTCATGATCACATAATATAGACTTTATGAACAAACTTGCATGTTTAGGAGGTGCATTTTGAAACCCACATCTTTCTTCTCTCATCTTTCGAAACACCTGATAGTAGAGATCAAATTCAATATGATAACGACAACAACAAGTTTCAAAAAACTTGTTTATCTTCACATAATATGGCTTTAACCTTTGAAACATTGTTTTCCCAATCTTTAAATGAGGATATGCATTACAAAAGTTCATATACATCTCAAATTGTGTTATGTCTAGCCAATGTTTGATATGATTTTCATAAATACTAGGTCCAATCTTGTGTCTCATAACATCTCTAGTATTTGATGATGGATGAGTCTGATCATGCCAAAAACTTGAGACCAAGTTCCTAACAACATCTTCAATCCTGTTAGAATGGGGAGCTCTACACATAATTTCCCAATTGCCTTTTAAACTCTCATCCAAAAACTTTCTCTTTTTCTCATATTTTATCAATGTGGTTCTACTATATAACCAATTTCAATTGAAAGTGCAGACATTTTTCTTTTTCTTGCTATATCTTGATGTACAATAGATGTCAACATCACCCTTCTTGCAGTGGTGTTATCCACTAATCGGGATCCTTTCCCAATGGAATCTAAACCCTTTTTAACATTTTGAACAATATCCTTTTGTAATCCCATGTGTTTCTTCTTATTTGATGTCGAATGTACACCCAACAATTGTAATGACTCTTTGAGCCCATCACGAAGAAGTAAACGTGATAACAATTGGATTTTTTCAAGTTTATCAAGATGATTGAAATGATGATTGATCATTCCATTTACAAATTTAGTCATTGACATCTTTCTCTTATTATAAGGTTGGTTGGCATAATATTTCAGTTTCTCCATATCAATTCAAGTAAATGATCTAAATTTCTATGAGAAATTTGTTTCCTCACCTTCTCAGCTAGTTTTATATGCTCATCCATACCAGTAGGAGTAAGTGATCCCGACCCCTGTCCAACATGCATTGTTTGAACTTGTGCCTCCTCCCTATCTTCAAGGACCATGCATTCTTGAGCGGATTCATTTGATTCAATGTCTAGATTTGGATCGACTTGAGCATGAAAAATTCCTGCTTGTTGAGCCCTTCCTACATGTCACAAAATATTTTGCAAAAAAAAGTGAGATATGATGTTATATAAGTGAATTTTATGTATGCAAGCAAACAAAATGATAAAACATGATGCTATAAGTGAGAGAATTTTGTGCTAGTTTTATATGCTCATCCATACCAGTAGAAGGAAGTGACCTTGACCCCTCTCCAACAAGCATTGTTTGAACTTGGGTCTCCTCCCTAACTTCAAACATGTCCATGTGTTCTTCAACGGATTCGTTTGATCCAATATCTAGATTTGGCTCGACTCCAACTTGAGGAATCCCTAGAGCATAAAACATAAAAATAATTTGAGAAAATTGAAGTGATGAAAAGAAAAGACCAAAGAAACAAAAAAATTACATCCACATGTATGAAAACAAATCCATAAATGCATAGCCAAGGATAGGATACACATAGGTCAAATTTCATGCCAAGCATCAAAGTTTGAGGATTATGCATACAAGTGACTTAGAACTTTTAGGCTAGTGATATAGCAAAGGAAACCCTTAGAGTATAACAAGGTGATCCAAAGAACCCCAACAAAATTGGGCTATAAGATGTTTCAAGGTTTCAAATAAATTTCCAATATGTGCTAAGATGAAAAAAGTTAAAAATTTATGGGACATAAAACACAACCCAAATAATCAACTAAAACCAAACACAAATATTGAAACAAAAAGAATTGGCTTAAGGAATTGGAGTCAAGGATCAGATAAACATTGCAACTTGCATGACCAAGATGACTTGAGGACATTTAAAAGTATTTATAGTCATTCAAGTGCAATGATGGTTAGAAACCTTCAAAACAAATGTGTGTTAAGACATAATTTAAAGAATAATCTATCATATATAACTATTATTCCTTGGCACCATATAGCTTGAGTTTTGATGTATACATGTGTTAGTCTCTAGAAAACCTGACATTGCATTGGCTTTAAGTATAATTTGAGTTCTAATTTTTAAATAATTCTAGAGCTTAGAATTGGACATTTATTAAAATATTAAAAAAATATTTTTAAGGAACTATTGATCATTAGATTAAATTCAATGGGAATTTAGAAAAATATTAAGCTAATTATATGTTGCAATGTAGATTGGATAGGGGATATTGATCACCAAATATCAACATTAGAATGCTACTTCATTGTACATGAAGGTGTAGTTTCATGAATAATTAAGAAAAAATAATGGTTTCCTTCAAAGTGCAAAGTTAGAATATATAGGAATTTGCAAAGCCATAAAATAGTTAATGTGCTTGAAAAAATTATGAAAATCAAAGTGGCATAGTGAGGGACACAAAATTCAAGGTTTCATTGGAGAACTAAGCATGTATTGAAGTACACTATCATTTTCTTCATGAACAAAGTAAAGAGAAAATTGTGTAGATCTGCAATACTCAACAATGATAATGTGATGGTCCAAAAACATTAAACAAAGGTATTGGTAAAAGATAAGTGTAAGGTTTGTAGGGAGGATTTAATGTACAATATTTTAGTTTAAGAGTACATTTTAAGTTGGGGTATTGTAAGTTGAAAAATGGGCATACATTAAACATTTCTACTTTTAATAAGAAAGCCAATGCAAAATGTATGCACATACAAATTTATGTTTAGGTGTACTAACCAAATTATTGGGTGGAGTAATGCACATTATGAATTCCATCCCATCAAATGAATACTCATGTTTTTTCAAAGTGAAAGTCCTAAACACAAACTTGAGAGTGAGAGAGAGAAGAAACAAGCATGTACCTTGTTTCTTTCTATGATAATTTTCCAAGTTTTGTTCACGCCTCTTTCGTTCTTCTTCTTTTGACAATTTTTGTTGAGACGCATTTTTTCTTTTTCTTTGTTGTCCCATTTTCTTCTTCAACTTAAAGATGACTCAAAACAAGTCCTCTACCAACTTAGTTAAATTATCCTCCAAAATTTTCCTTGATTGATAAAAATGAAAAGTTGTTGAGCTCCAATATTTGCCTCCTTGATAAATGTGCAAAAACTTCTTCTCCAAAATCTGTGCTCCAAGTGATATAAATGAGAATTAATCTTGCAATTTGATATCCAGAATAATGAAAAATAAGCTTCTATTTATATGCATATGGAATGGGAAAAAAATTATTCTAGTGTACATGGAATAACTAGATCATAGTTTAAATGAATCAAGTAGTAAACAAACAAGTTATTTCATTGTGGAGTTTGTTGTTATTTAATTCATAGGTATGCACAACATATCTAGTAATTTTAGAATTTTGTTAAAGTGTCAAAGATGTATATTAGAGGTATAATTTGAATTGAATTTTCTTAATTATATTTGAATTGAATTTCAAGTTACTTGTCAAAAATGTATAATAGAGGTATAATTTGAATTAAATTTTCTTCATTATATTTGAATTGAATTTCAAGTTACTTGTCAAAAACGTATAATAGAGGTATAATTTGAATTGAATTTTCTTAATATAAATATTTGAATTGAATTTCAAGTTACTTGTCAAAAAGATTATATCTTGTTCTCAACTCAATGGTTCATGTTGCTTAAGTCATTTTTAAAAAAATATTTATTGTGATCAACATGAATGAACTTAATGATAAAGTGGCATTGATTTCCCTAAAATTCTACTAGAGATAAAATGTATATTGAATATAAGGAAATTTAAGTTGTAAGAGATCATAAAATAAGAAAAAATGTATGTATACTGAATATTTAAAGAAAATGCATACATATATTATGTGTAAACATGTTTAAACCATAAGCAAACACATGTACATACATGTAAAGGGATGATTCAATACATATAAACATAACACATATTATTGTTGGTTCTCAGTTGTGATCATATGGTTTGTCCTTGATGACAAAATCCCTTTCAGTTGATTCTACTTGTTGACAGTTTCAGATTGGTTTCTCATGCTTTATCTTGGTACAGTTTTGTCTATATGGTTTACATGTCTTGGCATTCAGTGGATAGTTTACATTCAGAATTTTAATATCTTATGGTACTGTTCAGTTTGAGCTTCGTGCAGTCTCAGGTTATCTTTTTGTACATTGTTTCGGTGACAAGAAAGTTAATATCGACATTTTTTGGTCAAGGGTTTCCTAATCCATATTGTTTTTCTGCTTGTATGAGTCTATTTTTCCTATCGGCAAGACTTATTTGATGTCATAGTGATCGGGATCCATCTCCAGGCATCTATCGGCATGAAAAACACATTGTCTCATCGACCGAAGGAAAAGGAACATATCGGCAGGAATGTTGTATTCGGTATGTGGTCTCACTGACCGTGCACCGAAAGGTCTTATCGGCAAAGGTTGTGGCTTTGATGAAATATCATAGCAATTTCGTGGTGTCTTACCGACTTGTGCACAAAGGTTATATCGGTATGAGTTAATGATATTCAGAGTAATGTCTCAACGACTTTGTTGGGTCTTGCCGACTAAGTCTTATGAGGGGATTTCAGCGAGAGGTTGGTATTGTCTCAGTGACTCAGAGTGGATAAATATTTTTGGTATGACATAGTGTGCTCTCCAAGAGGTCTCCCCGACATTGATATGTCTTGGCGATGCATAAAACAAAAGGAACTTTTCGGTATGACTCATGTGCAATGAAGAAAGGTCTTGGCGAGTTTGATTTCTTATATCGACTGACAACATAAAGGTATTCATCTCAGTAAGAGTTAGGGTTTTCGGAATGAGGTCTCGGCGAGTGACCTTCAGTCTCGCCGATGGAACACAAATTGACTTTGTTGGCATGAAGATTGATTTTTCTCAGCGACACACAAGATGGTTGGTGACTTTCGGTATGACTCAAGCATTCTACGAGAAGTCTCCTCGATGTCGGTATGTTATAGTGACCCTCATAAGATAGAAGGATGCATCGGTGAGAGAACCATTATGTTACAGTGACTTACAAGGGGTAAAAGGAGACTTTCAGTGAAACATAGTGTGATCTGCATAGGGTCTTTCTGATATCCAAAGGTTACAGCGATAGTGAATGAAACGAAAAGGGGATCTCGGTGAGAAAATTTCTTATGTCTCAGCGATTGGAAAGAACATAACATATGAGCTCTCGACGTGACATAATGTATTCATTATGTCTTCTCCCCGACTTTGATGGGTCATGGCGAAAGCGATATCTAAGGGGAATGACTGGCGATTTAATTTCCTTCGGCAGGACTATCTGGTTGTCTCAGCGAATGGTTAACGATGTCTCAAACACTGTGGCCGACATGGGAATTTCTAAATATAGTTGCAGGCCGACATCATTGGTTGGCATCGAATCTCTGGTATTTATGCGTTTCATGTTGTACATACTGGTTTATATTCACCATTTTTAGAACTTCTCTTTGCATTTCAGTTACTAATGTGGCAAATGATGTCCTGACAGAGTATTGTTATTCATGCATTAAAGGTTATGATTTATAGTGGTGGGCAGTCGTGCTTTTTAAGCAAAGAAATGATTTCATACGTTTCAGATTTGTTGTTTTTTGATTATGGGTTTTTAGAAATTTAAGTTTGAAATTCAGGGTTTTCTGAAAACAATCGAAAGGGCATTTGGGTCATCAAAAATTAGTTTCTAAATGATATTTGTGTTCATTAAATGTTATTATCTGCAGTGTTGAGGACGGCTCTTAGCTGGGTGAAACGACTCTTGTATTGGAAAATTAATTTCACTTTGATTTATGATTGTTAGTTTATTGACAGCCTATTGGATAGGCGTTACTCTTGCAAACATTTACTATTTGGCATCTTTCTTCTTGAAAATAGAATGAGGTTTCAGTTTTCCTTTTTGACCTCGCATTCTTTGAAGACCTTCTTCATGACAGACATACTTGAAATGTATATAAAAACCAGTGTTGAAAAACTGTAAATTGTGGGGACTGGATGTAATTTTGGAATATTGTTCCTAGGGTATTAGGTAGACGAAGCAGAGAGTTATGAGCTTAACTAAAAATAGAGAGATCCTCTGCAATATTATTATTGTTCAGAAATATAATTTGAGGGGTTGGTGCTCCTTGAGATAGATATCTCTAAATTAGGGGTTGGTGCTCCTTGAAATTGGTGTTTCAAAATGAGGGGTTGGTGCTCCTTGAGTTGGTGCTCAGAAATTAGCCTATAAGGCATTGTTAACAGTGGTTTTTGAAGATTAAGCCAGTAAGGCAGTTTAGGAGTGGTTTTTCTACCCCAGGAGGGTTTTCCACTCGGTAAATCCTTTGTCTTATGGTCTCTTTGTTTTGGTGTCATAATGTTTCTTGATTGTGATAATTTTTTCAGTCTAAACATTTTTGAATGATAGTTCCTTCATATCTACAAATTTTTAGTTCATATATCTTGCACAAGTCATTGTTGAAGAGTCTAATTCTAAAGGAAGCCTAAATGTTCTCATTTGATTCATTGCTCAAGAATAGTTATAATTTTCTAAAGGTGTTTGTTGTCTCAATACCTTTCTTGTCTTTAAAGCTGCATTCAAATCAATTGTTTAAGAAGTGAGTCAATAATGTTGAACATATTTCTCTGGGCTGAAAGTGTCCTCATCTTGTGTGTCGGGTCTAGCATGGAGAAGTGGTGAAGTGTCATAGCTAGTGTATTTTGGTATTAACTGCTTTCGAGTTTGGGGATGAGCTGAGTTATTCTGAATTGTGACTTGAGCTGAGAGGAGTATGGTGTATTGCAGCCAGGGTGGTCTGAATATTTTTCTTTATTGAGACATGCTGAATTGAAGTGAGGTGGATCTATGATATCAAATGTGAAGGATTGGTAGGAGTAATGATATTTTCATAAGTTTTCTAATAGACTGAGTTAATGTTGTCATATCTTTGTGCTTTCAAAAGTGATTACTCTACTCTATTGTTGAAAGAAAAGGAAATCAGAGTTAAAAATCTTGGTCAAAGTAGAAATTTTTTTGACACTGATTCACCCCCCCCCTCTCAGTGTCTGTCCATAACTCCAACAATTATAAGCAAAGAGGCAAATGTATGTATATATCATATAAGAAAATATATGTACATATCATATAAGAAAAATGTAAATTAAAGATCATCAAATGTCGAATACTAAAGATCAACAAATAAGAAAATGTATGTATATCATATAAGCAAATGTAAGTTAGAGATCATCAAATCTCAAATACTAAAGATCATCATGTATAAGCAAATACATGTGGTAAAGATCATAAATCTAGTGTGTATGGCCTAATATGAATGTCTACTCCTAGTCGAATGGCCATCTGAATGAGAACGGTCCTGCTCTGATGGATGTGCTGAGCCTTGCAAATAAAATTATGTACAGGATGTGTTAAATACATATAATTTATATTAAATAAATTTTATGAAAGTTATTTTAAATGAACTTGTATTTTTAAATATTAATCTAGATCTATGCATACATAAATATTGCATGTACATATATACACTTGTGATTATATAAAAATGTAAAAATCACATGTCCACTGGCAGCAGATTCATCCACAGAGTCACATCGATCATGCACACGATCTGGACCAAGGCTAGGAGTGATATGAGGTATGTCCACCTGTAACAATATATATACATATATATATCCTTACATGAATATCTAGTTAAAAAGAAATTAAAAATAATGAAAAAAGAATTGAAACATGCACATGCACACATACATGCACATCATCTGATATCGGATGACCTAAGTCCTCTGAAACGGTCACCTCCACCATATCCACCAAATGGTCAAGTGACAAATCAACATCTGCATCCATCTGATCTATCCCATGTTGTGCCAGAAATGATGAATGTAGAGGACTATGAAGGTGAGATGGCATCGACGATGATGAACCAAAACCAATCAACATATCAATAAAACCCATAGTCTGTGCAGCTGCCAAATGAACTGTAGGTGGATCGTGATGTGCACTAGTGCTTGGTTGAGAGTGATGGGATCTTGGAACTGAATGACCTCTGCATCTCAAATGATCTCTAACATGCTCTATACCAATCCCATTGTCTGATGCAATGTGGGCATGTGCCTCCAACAGGTCCTCAGCCAAACAATGCAGAGTCATGCATGCCATATCTCCTTTAAGTGCATCAAGCTATGTAGGAGGAGGGATGCCGACCACTGAAAAGGATCCATGGTGGTCCACTGTGTTGAAAATGGCGTGGATCGGGAATGTTTGGACATCAAATACTGACCTACACGATCATCAGATATCCTAGTGGTGGCAGCCGCAATGTCACATATAGTGTCAATTGCTTCCTTTTAGGAAGCAACATCAAGCTCATCTTCTATGGGGGCTAGAGCTGGGGTGAGAGCAGGAGACCTCTCACCAACCAATACCCTAAACACTGGGGGTGGTCTATCTGCTCGACGATAGGTGGGCCTATCAACAATCCTGCCATGCCCCTGACCAACATATGGTGGAATGTCCAAGTAGTTAACTTTGAGGCCAAAATGGACCTCAACATACAACTGCTGAACAAAATACAATGGAATCTGGTCATTGTTTGGGTATAGACCATGTGCTGCGAGAAATCGTGGGTAGATCAATGAGGCCATAACATGATTGACACATCTAATGACCTGGTATCCCCTAACCTTACGGACATTTTGATAAAATGGAAAACAAGTGGCTTTTATCATTTCTTGTTGACACTATCTTGTATTTGTTTAAGGGGAACGCCACCATGTACTTCTTCTTGCATGTGGGAAAGAATAGCAGCTACTCTATTTGGGGAATATGCACTAGTCCTCTCAAGTTCATCTTTTAGTTTTTCTAGACTATGCAATATTAACATACATGGTTCACTATATATCCCCGGGTTTGCACCTTGTGCTAATGAATCTCTCAAATTTTTAATCTCATTAGTGGTATTTCCAAACAAATTTTTTGCAGGTGGAACATCTTCATTTTCCATGTTATATATGTATGTACACCTAAAGAAGCAATGAGACCTTGGTAAATAATATATCTAGATATAGAGAATATATTTATCTAAAACAGTTCTAATAATTCATCTACTCATCAATAATATTTTCATACCATTAACAATTTAAAAAGAATTGGAAGACAACTATAATCTATAACATAGCATCCTTAAATGGTTCAAATTTTAAATGAAACAATGAAAGAAAGATTATTTGAAAATAATTGGGGATAAAAATATCTAATCTAATAGTTGTTAACATAAATGAACTTCAAAATATATAATTCATGTTAAAAAATATATAATTTAACAATTTATTCAACTTCTAATTATGATAAAAACAAGAATCTTAATCTATACCATTATTTTTAGTTTGGTTTAATAGAAATTGAAAAAAATTATAATCATAAAAAAAAAATGATGATCATTTTAACAATGGTGAATTAGTGCCTAAAGATTGGCCTAAAAAATTATAATATTCAACATTCTCATCACAAATTATATATGAAAACTAAGGATCATTTGGTTATATATATTTTCGTAGATTTAAAATTTGAATATTTATTACTATAACATATAGTTCATTACAATTAGATTTTTAAATAATATTGTAATAATTTATTATGTCTTTGAAATTTGTTTTGTGGATTTTAATGTTGTTTTTTAAATTTAAGTTAGAGTAAGTAGAATCTAATGAGATACCTTAAAAAGATTCAAGTTTTATAATTTAAATCTCCCTCTTATAAATATAGTTTTTTCTAGCCTTACAATTTCTTGTGTCGTCTGTTCAATTATTTTAGCTATGGATTTAGCGGCAATCTTGATGGAGGTATTAAGAAGAGCAATTAGTATCCACCCTCAGATAAAAAAATAAAATCCTTTAGGAATTAATTTATCAACCCTTGATTAATACAATTTAAATGATGGATCCCTTTGATAAAGCTACTTTTTATACCTCATAGAGTCCTCCTTGATGAATGGACATATTGTTTTAAGGAATTGTGTAGCTAAACCATCTATTCCAAGACTTTTTGAGTATTCAAATCCTTCAAGGAAATATCAACCTCCTCAAGGGTGAATAAATTATCTAAATGTGCCTATTTTTTGAGACCAATTATTTTGGGTATGCAAGTGCCAATCAATTCCTCAACTATATCTTGAAGTGGATCTCCTTCAACTAGATCAATTAAAAATTATTTGTAATGTTGGAGGAAAATGGATTTAATATCATTAGAGTTGTCATGGAACTACCTCTCTTGATCAACGATAGATATTATCCACTCTCAAGAATGTAAATATGTTCGAGATAACTAAAAAATAATTTGTATCCCTTATATCCTTTCATCCAATGTAGCCTATCTCTTAATTGAGATCCTCTACCACAATTAAGTTCAAATCTTCTAAGTTTTATTTCAACGGAAGCAACCACTCATTGTAGAAAATTTATTAGTAAGTGCTAAAGCCAAAACAAGTTTTTTTTTTTCTATTTGGATCCATATTTTTTTTCCATTCTAGATCTCTTTCTCTAGCCATATTCTTATTGTAAGATCATAGTAAGGTAGTGCAATAGATTTAATCACATCATTCCACAATTGTATCCACTTACCATTTTGATGAGGTCTAGGAACATCAACCAAAGGGATATTAGGGAAGCAAGGTGATCAATTTGATTGAGGTGGGAAGTGTTGAGCTTGAAGGATAGATTATTAGGTATGAGGAATAAGAAGTTTGAAAAGTTTAAAGAATTGGGAGGTGATATGTGAGATAGGTTTAATAGAATCTACTTAAATAAGGGTGTTTTGTGGAGAGGGGACAATGGAAAGAGAAATAACTAAGTTTTAATCTATCAATACAACTAAGTTTCCCTTAGTTCACCATCTCTTTAGTTGGTCCATGTGAACTAGTGATCAGTATAAGAATATTTTTTGTCTAAAATGGGATCTAAACCCCTCATGGTATTTCTAGTTAGGATGTAGGAATTCAATTATTTTTTAGAGAGTTTATGAGAACTAAACCAACTTGTATCTTGGTTTTTCCACCATATCATATTCACCTCCTTGTAGCCATTTAGTCATAGGGAGGGCATAAAAATCCATTCCCACAATTTAACTTGAGATGAGGAGTCATTAGGCATACAATAAAGAAAAAATGAATAGGTATTCCTTGGATTAGTAGTAAGCACTAAGCACAATTGTTGTTGGGATCCACTCAGGTCAATAGATGATAAACTTAGCCAAGTATTGGGAAAGGTGGGTCAACCTTTCATCCTAATATTTTGATTTATTATTTTGTCCTCATATTAGGAAATGAGGCATCTCACTTTGTGTTGGTAGTTATTTTTCATTTGTTGAATGCTTCAAGGGAGGTGTCTAAGATGTTCTAAAAGCATATAATATCATTATAGCTTTATAAGATGAAACCCTATTATGACATATTCTTATGACATTTAAGAGCATGACTATAGAATATTTACAGTAAAGTATTGAACAACATTATGAAAAATCATAAGAAATCTTTTAAGAAATAACAACTGTGTCAAGGAAAAAGATGTGGACATTTACAAGAACTTTTTTTTTTAAGCAAAAGTGGGAGACCACTTATAATTTTATTTATATATAATATTTTACGTATAGCTAGTTCAGGTGGACATACTGGCGAGAAAGAACTAGCAAGAAAACCCCCAGTTGCAGTCCGAGTAACAAATTTTACAAAATATCAAAAAGACCAGTGAGGTCCTAGTACAAATGACCAATTGTCTAATTACAATGTTACAAAAGTACATTGGTTGAATGCATCAGTACATATGCACATTCTCTTATGCACCCAAAATACCCAAAAGAAGACATCATACTAGATATACCCGTGACCCAAATACATAACACAGCGGAGATTACAAAACCTTACTAAACATAAGACTGATAAGCTAGGAAGCCACTTTCAAAAAGATGCAGATTTTCCACCAACATACTGAAATCCATTAACCGAGCTTTCTTTTTTTTCCACTTGTTTACCTTTGTGTTGGCGATCATGCTCAAATGAAGGTTTTGATTTGTTAATATCAGGCACATAACGATAACAAAATTTCTTTTTGGATGAAGATGGAAGTTGAAAATCATGAATGCAAACATGAATTCTCAAGAAAGAAATGGAATGATATTTTCTTTTTAAATCATCAATCTCCTCCATGGAAATGGCAGATCCAGGTATCTGTTTAGAACTTGGTAGAGATGTGAAGAAGAGTCATGCATTGTGGATAATAACATGCCTTGGAATATGTCAACATAGGTCTCTTCTTATGAAACAAAACCTTCTTTGAATAATTAACATTAGAAATTAATACAGTTTGGCGAGCATATTGTATAATCACACTAGAAACCAACAATGGAAGATTGAAAGTCTAAACTAAGAATTCCACCTTATAGATAACATTCATACTAGAAGCAAACAACTAAATTTCATAAATAAATTTCATAAATAAATTGCATGTGTTATATATCATGCCTTTGAGGGGTCCACAAGTACCATGAGCCTTTTGAAATCCTTCTCTATCTAAATGCATCCATTCGACCAAGACCATTGGGAGGTGGGTATACAATATGAGCCAAGTATTAATTTCTAATGTTAAGTATTGAAAGAAGGTATATAAATTATTCGAGCATCTTAATTCTCATATAGAGTTACATCTTAGTCAATTTCTCAATGTATGAGTTCCATATATTTGTAAATTTTTCTTAAATATAAAAACATATTTTACTTCATTAAAATTAACCTATCTATTCCATGTTACAAAGGATGCTCTTATTTTAAATTATAAGTAAATAATTCAAAATTAATTAGTAATTTTCAAGATAGAGTACACACAATTTCTTTAGTTAAAATAAAATAATATTCTTATTTCCATGTGAGAGTTATGTAGAATGGTAGTTTGATGTCTCGAAAATATTTCTTTCATACATACTAAATTTTTATCATTACATTATGAGTGAATCATCTCAATTATATAGCCAAGCACATCAAAAATTTATAGAGTGGAAAGAAAAATAATCACTCATTTATCATATTTTTATATGTATAAAGTTTCTACCATCAAACTATTTATACTTATAGATTAAATTATTTTTGAATTTGGTTATTTGGGTTCAACATGTCATGCTATAGGATTTTCTTGTGTTTTCACCATGTTGTCATGTGTAGATAGCTATGTATTTTATAGGTTTAGGAATTTTAGAGGAAGGCAAGGTTGAACAAAATGCATAAGGATGAGATGGAGCCTTGTTTACCTTAGGATTTGGTTGAGACTCCCTTTGAGCATAATCGAGGGGTGGTTGGTCCTCTTGTAGACATGACTAATTTAGAAGGTCTTGTCAAGAGAAATTTAGAGGAGATTGGTAGAGACAAGAATCATGTTATAGATGGATTAGTTGGAGTTCATTGCCTCTACCATTCTCTTGAATTGCAACATTCACCTCTTGGAATTTCTTCTAATAATTTAAAAATATGAAGAAGGTTCAAGTTTAGAAGATTATAGAAACCCTTTATTCCCTTTGGTCTCAAGTTTGGAAACTAAAGATGGAAACTCCATTACAAACCTGAACTAGGTTTGAATTCATGGAAAAGGATAAGGTTCACAATAAGATATAGTTCCTTGAAGAATTTTGGATTCAAGTTGTGAAATGATAGATCTACTAATGTTTTTGGGAAAACGACCCTCTTTATTAGATACATTGCCACTATTGGTGGAGTATTTCTAATTGGATGTTATTTTTCTAACTTACAACTATATTTTTCTTGTTGTTGTTCCATGCCAATATGATTGATCATTTTTTGTCTCTTTATTGGTCTTTGTAAAAGGGTGGGGCCCTTTCAAAATTTCTATTTCTAATTCATAAATTCAACCAAAAGTATTTACCCTAAAATTAAAATATAAATAATTTAAACTTTAAAATAGTCTTTTTTGATATTATATAATAGCCTCATGTATTTAATTTATAAATCTATTATTCTTTATGTTTAATTTCAAAATTTTAATGCTCTCAAGTATAGATTACAAGCACACATTCTTTACATTTTTTCTCTTTCTTTTGTACTATTTTGTATATGGGTGTCTTATATGCATTGCCTCAAACATATAATTTTGATGTCCTATACCTAGTTCTAAATGTAGTTTTATGAATGTATTCCTCCTTTATTCTTTGCTAATTGTAATTGAATATTAGACCTATTTTTTAAAATATGGCCACCCCTCTCAATTAGTAAAATAAGTCATCTATTTTAGGTGGTGGATATTAATGTTAATTGTTTATTTATTGAACATACATAATCAAGACAACTTGGAAAAGTGTCTTATCTTTCTTTTTCATAAAAATAGTTGGAGCATCCCATGACAAGACACTAGAACATATAAATCCTTTCTTTAAAATGTCATTTAGGTTCAATCCTTTAATTCATGCAAATATGAAGTGTTTGTTTGATAGGGATCTCTAGATATAGGGGCTAATTCATGCATGAACTCTATTAAAAAATAAAACACCCATTTAGGAGGAAACATGAGGAATTCATTCTAGGATTTAGACATCCTAAGACTTTTGTAATGGAGGTTTATTTTCATTTGAATGGTTCTCATTCACTTTTACTAAATAAAAATTAACAACAAACAAGGCACACCCTTTTCTTTATTCTCTTTTGAGTTGTAAAATAGAAAATTTAATAATACCTTCATTCCTTCTAATCCTAATAGAACTATTTTATTATACATTTCATTCAAACAATCTAGTTTCTTTCCTCTAAATTTATTCAATTAATTAAAAACAAAGACTAATCCAAATTTCACAAAACAAAAAATTAAGTTGAAACCATGTAACAAATTATCCATACCCACTCATGAAAAAACCATTGTAAAGCCCTAATTATTCAATCCACCATTCCCAACTACCTTATTGAACCAAAAATAATTCAATTAATTCAATTTTTTATAGATTAAGAGTGACCAATAATATTAAAGCTTCCCAACTCAAATCCTTAATTGGCTTCAAGAATCTTTATTTATAAAATGTGAAAGCATGATGTAAAATGTATATATTGTAAAACATAATAAGATGAACCATTATGTAAAATGTATTTAATGTGAAGATCATGATCTAAGAACCATAATGTGAAACCATAATGGGATTCATACATTTAGTTCACCAACCATTTTTGGAGTAATGTCATAAGACTCAAAGGAAAAATATGAAGAATTTTATCCAAGTTTCCATTGTATGCACCCTAAACTTTATATCATGAACTATTTGATATAATGTCTCAAACAAATTTATTAATGAACTGTTTGATAGAATGCCTCAAATAAATTTCCAATAGTGTTTTTGACGGAGTATGATAGAAATAGTGCTTTTGATATAATGCCTCAACTAAATTTGTTAATGAACTGTTTGATATAGGGTGCATACAATGGAAACACTATTTCTCTCATACTCCATAAAAAATTACCATGAACTGTTTGATATAATGCCTCAAATAAATTAGTTAATGAATTGTTTGATATAGGGTGCATACAATGGAAACATTATTTCTATCATACTCCGTCAAAAATTGCCATGAACTGTTTGATATAATGCCTCAAATAAATTTGTTAATGAACTGTTTGATATAATGTCTCAAATAAATTGGAGGTCCCCTGGTAGAAATGTATGCAAAATGTGGAAGCATAGACAGGGCATGTTAATTTTTTGACAGGAAATGTATCATAGAAATAGTGTATGTTGAAAAGGCTTTAGAAACTTTCAAACAAATGCAGTTTCAAATCAACAAATTTGAAAAAATTTCCATTTAGGGTTTAGAAATTTAACAAACAAACGCATTTTGAAGTCTATGAAATTCGAATTTGACAAACCTGGTGAGATATGCAAGTCGAGTTGATGAACTGTGGAGAGATGAAGTCGAGTTTTCCGTTCGTGGTTTGATGTTCACGTTTGCCATTCGCCGTTTGCCGCACGCACAGAGCACAAGGAAAGCAGAGAAAAGCGAAAAATGACAGTGACAATTTCATTTTTTTTTTATGCCTTATTTGAGGGGGTTCGGTCGAACCCATGTTCGACCGAACCCCTTAAAATATTATTTTTTTTGTTTGTGTTTTAGGGTTCAGTCGAATGAATGGTTCGACTGAACACATATGTTTGGTCGAACATAAAAGGTGGTTTGACCGAACCATAGAGTTCGGTCGAACCCATGTTCGACCGAACCCCTTAAAATATTATTATTTTTGTTTTTGTTTTAGGGTTCAGTCGAATGAATGGTTCGACTGAACACATATGTTTGGTCGAACATAAAAGGTGGTTCGACCGAACCCATTGAGTATGTGGAGAGGAAGAAAAATCAAATAATCTTCCTCATAAAATTTGTAAACCACTATTGTGGTTTGACCCGGAGTCAAACCAATGAAAGAGACTTGCAAGGAAAAAGCCAAGGAAATAAAAAATTTACCATTAGAATAGACAAGTGATATTAATATCAAATATCTATGATTATATATATATTTTTATTTATGTGGTGGTTTAATTCTAGTTGAATGAGAAAAAAACATGTTGTGGTCACTTTTTCCACTATGGATATTGAGTACATGGTAACTACTCATGCATGTAAGGAAGCTACCTAGATTAAGATATTGTGCTCAAATGCGGGGCTATATGAGGGAGTTATTAGAGTTCTTTTTGACACTTAGAATGCCATATGTTTGGAAAAGAACATGGCCTTTCATGATAAGATTGAGTACATATATGTCTAGTAGCATTTTGTTCATGACATGAGGATGCTCCAAGGGTGATGCTAAAGAATATTGATAATTTGTGAGTGTTGCAAATACATTAACGAAGTTCATGAGCATAATAAAGTTTAGGTGGTGTAGTGAGCCTATAGGCCTCTCAAACCCTACTAGTTAGTTGATAGTGTTGGTGTTCCCTTTTTCCATTGCAAGGTATAGGAAAGTGGATAATATTGGGATAGATTTGCCATACACCTTACAATTTTAGCCAAAATTTCACTTTTTGACACCTATACCAACTAAATTGTTAAGAAATTGAAGATGATATGAACTAGTGGTTTTTAAGATTTCATGTGTAGATTCTAAATATGTTTTTTTAATTTTAATAAATAATTTATAAACTTTTTATGTAACTTTTAATAACTTATTTTTTATAGTTAAAAGTATTTTTTAAAATTGATTTTTATACCATACAACATAACTTTTTTTATAGAAAGGATAAAATTATAAATTTTTAAACATAGATTTGTAACACCAATATCTTGTGCACAAATATTTTTTCATAATTTTTTATTTCATGTTTTTTAATTAATTTTTTAATTGAGATTAATTATAAATTAGACATAGGTTTATACCATACAACATGAAATTTCTTGTATATATCCAAAAAAAAAAATCTTTTTTGTTGAAACAAGGACATCAATAAGTTTTGCATATATACTTCTAGAAAAACAAAAATCTTTATTTCTTATTTTTATGCATGTGTGGAATAGATACCTTGATGTTTGATGAAAAACCTATGTTTATTAGAAAATAAAAAATAAATATAATAGTCAAATGAAATATTTTAAAATCATACTCTTTGGAAAGCTTATATACTAAGGGATACATACTTATGATATATAATTTCTAAATGAATTTATTTGATGGACCCCAAAAGGTGAAGCAAAATTGATTTTTTTCAATATTTTGATAGGTGTAGAGGAGACTCCATTGAAGGTTTGATTTAAAACCAATGGGTTCTTTTCGGGGTGTTTGATCTAACATTATTTAATTAAAACTCTTTAGATGGAACCCCTAAAGGCTTAAACCATTAGTTTTTTATAAAAAATACACGATTTCAAATAAAAATCAAGATGTCCCATAAGTCAAACACACTATTTTGGCATCACCTAATTCAAATGTTTGAAATTATTATTTTTTATTATTTGTGATCCCACATAGAAAAGAGTGCCCCACTTATGATTGGTCATTTTGTGATGTTTGACAATCTCCTTAAGGTGCCTCTAGACATCACCTTGATAAATCCATATATTTAGTAGATGAAGGAAAATAGATTGTCAAGTGAATTTTTTGTTAGATTAGTTTAGTATATGACTTAGATCAATTTTGTGGGTTGGATTAAGTTCACAATAATTGAGATCAAACTCACAAGGTACATGATTGAGACAATACACATTCTGAAGAGCATATCAAATAAATGCATCATATTTCTTATTGACGAAATGAAAATTTTGTGACATTAGGAACTCATCTCTCATTCATTCTAGAGCTAAGCACATGTATCTACTTATTTATTTTATGTACTTTGTTTGAATTATTTATCCTTACTCATATATAAATTAATTACATTTCTATACACACACATTAAGTGAATCCCTTACAAGAACATAACTAGATCAAAACATCCTCAATTACATGACATTTTTTTCGTTTGTTAACACTTGCATAACTAGGTGCACCCCTAAAATAAAGGTGCACGATTCTTATTTCCCTCAACTAACTCTTTTAAATTCTCTTCAACTTTAACTATTGCTTAATAAAGTGGAGTAATTATATTGATAGATAATCTTTAGCTAAATTCGATAAAAAAAAATAACAATATTTTTTTATTTAAAAAACATAAAAATATGTGATCCACGATTAAAATAATGATAAAATAAACATAAATACATCCAAAGTGGAGAGCATGTGACCACTCCCCAAACATAGATACACTTATACCAAAAAAATAAACATAAATACATACAAAGTGGAGAGCATGTGACCACTCCCCAAACAAGAATACACTTTAACCAAAAAAATAAACATAAATACATCCAAAGTGGAAAGCATGTGACCGCTGCCCAAGCATGGACACACTTTACTAAAATAATTATTAATTTAAATTTAACAAATTAAAAATTATTATTATTTTGGTTTAAGATACATGTTTTGACTTGCAGTCTTTTGTTGTAATCCATTCGTCAGTTTCAGTCAATATAAAAAGACTTTTACACACAAAATCCAATGCAACAATAAAACACGCTCCCAAAAATAAATCATATTTAAACCTTCCACACGGAAACAGAAGAATCTCACATCTGAGCTATTTTAATCATTTCATGGCGTTTGCACAGTTTTTCCTATGAAATTTACGAATCCCCATGTCGGTGACTCGTAATTGCTGACTTATCTTTGACAGTTCGCATTTCAAAACTAGTAAATAATATTCTCTTTACAGAACGGATGGCGCAGAGACAAACACTGGACAATATATCATTAAATTAACATTAAAATCCATGCCAGTAATCTTATTTTATTTTGAGGATTTGGATTGTGTGATAGATAAGATTGTTTTCTGGATTCATCTTTATTGTTTTTCAATTATATTTTGAACGCTTTTTTTTTTCTGATAATATCACTTTTTCTTTTTTCTTTTGATAACGGATCTTCTTTTTTCTGATGATAGATCATTGAATGTGTGGGCACTCTCAATTATTTAATGGTGGATGATGATAGATCACTGAGTCTTTTTTCTGATGATAGATCATTGAATGTGTGGAACACTCTCGATTTTTTGATAATAAATCACTTTTTTTTTTTCCTAATTATCAATAATTTCAATGATTGAATGTGATTCCAAACATTGAAAACGACCGTTGATAATTGAATATGATTCCAAACGTTAAAAACGACTCGTAGATAATTGAATATGACTCTAAACGTTGAAAACGACTCAAATCTGATCTACCTAAACTATAGAAAACTCATAAGATGCTTTGGATTCCACTCTGTATAGTCTGAAGAGGAAGATGGGCCTACCATTACCGTCGTATGCTGATCATTCGCACTTCAATCAATTGCTCCGTAGGTTTTTCCAGGTGTAAATGATTCGAATTTGACGTTGATTTGATACTTTCAGTTGGACGGTTTTTCAAGCCTTATTAAGTGACGCCTGCGTCCCTTAATCGCATTCTCCTCGTTATGGAACTTGTGCAGAGAAATACCGTCTTAATCAACCGACAGAAACGATAGAGACTAAGTTTTGCACGTACACAAAATAGAGCTTTCAAGCTTTTAATAATCAATCATCTACCTACCAGAAGTAGTCTAAATCAGTTACATGAACTGTGGAAAAGATTGTTCGATTCATCCATAGGTTTTTTATCACTTTTAACTTGCAAACATGTGTGCGTGAGTGTCCTCTAACATACAGTAGTGTTCTTTGTAAATTGTAGAACTGTAACTTGCAACCTGTATTTAAAGGGAAAAGAGAAGTTTGAAGGGTCTTTCTAGGCTTTTGTCTAATTAGATCTCTATATTGGTTCAACAACTTGTTTTTGTTTTTGAAACATTGGATGTGTGAAGTTAAATAAAAATATGATATTCTATGATGAAACAAATGATATTTTTTGTTCAATTACTAAGGGTATCATAATTAAGTTTTGGTTGAATCTTTAAAAAGTCAATTTTTGGACACTTTTCAATAGATATGTTGATGTGGCAAGTTGCATGATAAGACACACCTCCAAATTTTAGTTATGGATAGATAAGAGGTCAGTCCACATTTCAAAAAAAAAAAAACAAAGGTCCTACGACACTCCAGAGACAATCACTACATACTTACAAAGTTAACCCACATGACTATTGGGCCCTCTCCCTTAATAAAAATGAAGTTCTTATGGAAGTTGTAGGTTTTAGATGTTAATGTAAATTTGTTGAATGTGTAGGGGTTCCTTTTTATTGTTTAATAGATATTTTTTAGCTAAAAACTATTTTTTAATAAACATGCAAGTTGTTTCTAGTCATTTTTAATTGTTAAAGGAAAGTTAGGATTAGGGTTGCGTGAGAGGGAAGGTGTTTAGGCAAAAACAATACATTTTGAATGTTGGGGACACTATCATGCACAATATTCTCCAAAAAGATGGGAGTGTGTATTTTAGTGTCTAGGATAAGGAAATAGTCAAGAATATAGTATGAGGTAGTTAAAAAATGAAGTGGGCTAAAAAATGGATGTGTCAGATAGGCTTGAGGTTAGATATGAGCTCAAAATAGTTAGAAATCTTGCTTATAAAATGAAATCTCACTACCTAAATCAAGTGCAAAATGACATGGAAATATCCACTTTTTGTTTCTACTATAATGTTGTAAAGGAAAATAAACTTTCCCTAATGTGATCAAGGTTAATCCAAATGTATTTTGTAAATAACTTAGATTAATATAATGTTTAAATTTATGTTATTGGTATATGTATTCTATAATAATAAATTTTTAACTACAAAAAGTTAATGCAATAAAATAAATATATTTAGTCTATATTCAAAGGAAAGAATAACTCTTTTAATACATTAAAGTATGGATACTTCATGATTAGACATGGAATGTATTATATTCTATATCTCACTTTAGGATTTTTCCATTCACTTTGCACTAAGTGAGGTTGAGACCATATATTAGGGCCAATTTTGATCCCACAAAAATTATCAAGCAATCTACACACTTATGTTTGTTGATTATCTTGATTTGTCTCTTCTTCTTGTGCCTTTCTTCTCAAATAATTGGTAATATTTAAAATACCTTAGGAGCATTGGAGATATGTTGCTACGAGACATGTTCTTCTAGGTCACCCCCTCCCCCCCAAAAAAGGTAAAATATCAAATATAGTAGACTTTAGTTATGCAAATGATTTAGAGTGAAATGATGCAAAACTAGGCTCTTTTCAGGTTCTCCAATCAAAATATTCCTTGCATGCTCCTTTTGTAAATATGAATGATCTTCAAATAATACTTGTGAATGATAAATGAATATAATTGAATTCCTTTATCAACAACACTGAGACATGTATCTAGTTGACTCATTATAGCTAGTGAAAAGGGGTAGGAGCTTTAGAATAATAATTAGAATTTTACAATTTTGAGGGTCAAATCTTGCATTTGTGAGATTGACCCATGATAAAAAGGTTTGAATCAAGGTAAAAATGGAATACTTGGGAATAAATTCATGGATGTGCATAATAAATGGATAATTAGGGTGAATGTATTAGAATATATGTATATATGAATATAGTGGGGATAAATTGTGGGAATGTACATAAGAGTAGGCATAATAAATAGTTGTATATGGAAAAATGTATGAATATTTAATAAATAGTTATATATAGAAATTTTTATGAATACAAATAGAATAAAGTGAATATGTGAATGGGAATGGGAAATGATCAAGAAATGAACCTAACTTTACACATGTTTATGCCATAACATATAACTATTGTAGTGTCATAAAATTGTGCCCCTTGGAAATTTCACACTTGCGCATTTAGCCCACTGCATTTATGGCACCTCATCACATTAATGACAAAAACCTATGGGTTAGAATTCCACAATTCCAACTCCATAGGGGATAATGATGAAGTCTTAGCAGTTTGTACACCTTATTTTTTACAAATTTGTGAGTAGGATGGTTGCACAACGTCCAAATGTCCACGTGATGTGCTAGTGTTCCCAAACTTTTTGAGTTTCAAATGAGGGAATCTCATGTCCTTTTCCTATGAAACATGCCATTGTAGTAGAAACATGAGTATAACAACTCTTCCCACCTATGTAACCTCACAAAACTCCTCTTTTCACTCTTTCTCTCATTCATTCTCACTCTCTCTCATTTGATCTTACTCTCTTGCTCTATTCTCTTCTACATATTTTCTCTCTTGCTCTGTGTAGTAAATCTCTATCGTATTCTCGTCTCACTAACAACCAAGTCTCTCTTGCAAGCAAGCATGTCTCATCTATCAAGCCAAGAGGGAGCCACAGACTATTGGTAACACTCTCTTATCTACTTTGTCTTGTCTATTCTACAATCATCTATTTGTGATAGGGGCTCTCATCCACAATGAGGTTTGTTTCTATTCCACGTCTATTACATTTTCATGTTATTTTTTCTATCTCTATATATTTGACTGTCTGTGGAGGTGGAAACACCAAAACATGGGTTTGATTGAGGCAAGCCCCAAAATAACCCCAACATTTTTCCTCGTTCTCTTCATGTGTGATGTATGAATTTGAAGATCTGGTATTCTAGATTCAAGGTTTTTACTTCCTTTTTTGACAAGGATGATAGTGCGGGGCATAGATGTCCTCACGACATGCTATCATCTGTGGTTGAGGCTTTTCCCTTCTAGCCCAGTAGAATCTATGAGTTCTAATCTTTCTATTTCTGTAATCAGTATCTTGTAATGTCATATTAGTTTATGTTAATTAGTAGTTGCATCATTATTGTACTTAGTAGCTTAGTATTTTATTTCATCTAGTTGTTCAAATATTCTTTATTTTATACTTCATCACTTGAGCTTGTACTTTGAGGTAATCGAGGGCCATTCACTCCCTATAGACTCTTCTTTATCCTAGAGACTTAGGAGCAATCAATCCCCTCCTTTATAGTTATATTTAAGACATGTCATTAAAATGGGCCCAAAACTAAATTGGAATAGGCATGGTTATGCAAATTTTATTAGACACACAAGACAATTGAGAAAGGGCTGAATCAATTGTACATTAAAACTTTAAACCCTCATTAACCATCAAACCCTTATTAATCATCCGCAAAATATAAACATGTGAAACATAAACACATTCAACACCATACATAAGAGAACACTAGATTTACATGGAAAACCCTAATCAAGGAAAAACCATAGTGAGGATTAACTCACATATATATGAATAGTAACACTGAATATAATAGGCTCATTGTCAGTAGGGCTCACTACCCAAAAGAGAAGAATGACTCACTATCCAAAAAAAAGAAGAATAAAAGAATCTAATGTTATAGAGAGATTCACTATCTTAGAGCAATAGGAAAAATCCACCACCACAAGTTTGCACCATCCGCAACCTTCAGCTCACTACCTCCAACAACTTTAGGCACACTAAAAATGTAGACACCTTCTACTCACTGCATTTGGTAGTGGTAGATTTTTAAGCTCGTACTCAGATCACCACACTTGATCACATTCACATCTTTCACACACCACACACATCTCCAACAATTATCCTTTCTTATATATCCTCCACAACCTCAAAAACCTTCTCCAAGTTGGCCACAATGAAACTTATGCACCTCAAACGTGCAACCACTAAATAGGTTGGCACCAAACATTTCCAAGATCAAAAGAAGTGAAGGAATACCACACCAAGGGTTAAATAGGACCCAAATCTACACTAACATGCTTCACCATGCTTCCAAAAACAATAAAGAACCTCCACATTCAATGCTAGCATGCTAGATCAGCCAAACCTGCACTAACACTAACAAGTGACCACACACACACCTCTCTATGTTTGAAAACAACATGAGGATCACAAAGAAACATTTAACAACACTCACACAACATCCCAAAATATTCAAGCATCATCAAAATGTTTTGCAACATTACCACAACCACTTGAAATTGAGAACACCATCATTTTGTGCAACCAACAACACTACCGCAGAACACAACTTATGAATCCAAGCTTGTGGAGTAGCTGAACACCACATACTCTAGGGAAAGGTAGGAATAGAAAATATTAACACATTCCAAATCTGCAAGATAGGAAATCACAATTACATTTATCCTAGACACCCTTCTACATAGGCAGACACATTGTCAAACATATCTTCCACTATTGCACAATCCAAAACCTCAAACTCTAGATAGAGAACCTTTGAACACTTCTGATCATCACATATAAACTATACAAGCATATCTTAAACCATGAAGAAATGCATAGAACAACACTAAACATGTCTCTATCACAAGTTACACACTCTTTTAATATTCAAATTTTCTCAAAAGCATTTGGAAACCAAGTGAACTAGTTGCACCAACAGTTCACCACAATCACTTTCTCAACATATCTACAACATCTATGTAACACTTTCTCATTACCAAAACCACTTCTCATTATGATCACACTAGAGATTGCAAAAATCTCCTCATCTGTAATACCATCAATCTCCCCATCTATAATACCTTCTCAACACCACACTAGAGGTTGACATCAATGACAACACTAAAGGAAATATAGTGAAACACACTCACTGTTGACAACAATGACAACACTGCAACAATCTTCCTGACCCTACTAGAGGTTGAAATTAATGTGACATCAAACCACAACACATCCACACTAGGGGTTGACCCATAACTCTTCAACAACTCCAATAATCTCTGCACACTAGGGGTTGACATCAATGACAACACTAGTGACAACACCAACAAATCTCCAACAATCTAGCAAATATCCAACAAATTTTACAATTACAAATATTTATCCCATCAAATATCTTTTATTGAGATGGTTTTTCCTAACATCTTGTATCATTGTAAATTTTCACCCTCAACAATTTCACACTAGGCTTTGTCCCCCTAAATTATTGAGCCTAATTGGGTTCCTAATTTCTTAAATTATGCATTTTATAACCCATTTGTACCATTTTTTGAGAAATTGCAAGCTTTGAACAAATGCATCCATTTGATAATTTTCCTGCGACATTTAATATCCTAGAAAATAGGGCCAGAACCCATATGCCCTATTGCAAGTATGAAGATATTGTCATTTATGTCAACAAGCCTATGTTGTCATTGATGACAGTTTGACAGTTGTGCAGAGAGATTGTTTCTTTGATTAGTTTCATAATGTTGTCATCAATTAAGTTTTTTATATTAACCTATGGTGTTGATTTGATAAGCTTCTATTTATGGTTTAGATGTTAAGGATGCTAAGAAAATTGATAAAATAAGGAAATAGGGTGTTGCAAAGGTGTTTTGGTTTGTAGAAGTGTTATGTTTTTACTTTGTATTTCTTCTGGGTTGAAGATCTACTTGTGTGGTTTGGATATGTTGGTTAGAGGTGTTCACAGTTTCTATATCCAAAATTTTGGCTTTTGGAACAATGGAAAAAATAAGTTATATTGACCAGTATGTGAATTGGTTTTGTAGTGTTGCTTATAGAGGTGTCTGGGAGAAATGTATTTGCTCCACATTTTTTCATAGTTTTTATTCAAGTCTTGTGATTTTTAAGGTATGTTTATGATGTTGATCTCTTTCCTATGTCAAGAGGATTTTTGGTACTCCAAAAGTTGGATTGTAGAGTTGCAGTGTTTGGCAGTGTAGTTTGAGTGTACTAGGCATGTACATTTTGATGGTGTGAGTTGTTGTAAAGGATTTTAATGGATTTTAGGAGGATATAGGAATATTCTAGATTGTGATGAATCATGGTATGTGGTTTGCAAGTCATCTTTGGATTTGAGGAAGCGTGTAATTCAAATTTTAATGGTGTTTGCATGGGTAACAACTAACATAGTGTTTACAATACATTCAAAGATGTTTAAGCATTAATGAAGATTTAGCATGGCATGTGAGAGTTGATTTGGGTCCAAGCTAAGTTTTGTATTGGTCTACTTCCGTTCCTATCCACCGTGGGAATGCTTAGTGCCAACCTAATTTGAATTTATGAAGTGCAAGAAGAGTGTAGTCGACTTCAAGATGTTTTCCAAGTTGCAACTGGTATAAAGGAAAAGTGAATTGATGTGAGATACAGGGGTGTGAAATAGAGTTGAGTGTTGTGATGTTAAATTAAGTGTAGAAGTGTGAATTGTAGTATGAGCTATAATACAGTATTATTGAATTCAGTGAGTTGAGGTATCTTGATCTCTTGAAGACTACTAGTTTTGATTGGAGCAGTGTGGTGGAACCTGATAGGGAGGGGTTGGAGGAATCACTCACTGATTCCTGCTTTGGTTCTTGCTTGCAAGACCTCCTCAGTGTCTTACTTCACCACCTTAACCTTTAGGAACTTCTTCATGTTTAGGTACCCCTGGTTCTCCTGGCCAACCCCACTACCATCACAATTTCAACCTACCAAGTCAATCTTGGTGCAATATCTCTAACTCTTCCTTAGCCCTTAATCTACCCTAAAGACTAACATTCCCCAAGAACTAAAACTTAGTTTTGCAAGGGTGTGGAGATGCTTCTACTGACTTCATTCCACCCTGTTAAGGCTCAAAAAGATCCACCTAACTCCATCTTTTCATCACTTCCACCAAACCCTCATTTAGGGTTAAAAAGGCTACTAGCCTAGGAGCCCCAATTAGGCCTCCTCCTCCAAGAAAATAGGTTGGTTCTCTAAATATTTCCAAAGAACCCCCAATATTTCTTTGAGATTCCTGGTTCATGTGAACACCTCTCAAATATTTTTGAGGTCTTGGGCCTTAACTATCCGTACAAGGCCTTAGCTTGAAAATGGGCATTTCTAGGGTTTTTAAACCATTTTATGGCTGCTCTCAAATGGTTAAGTATTTCACCAACCAGATGAATTGGTGGAGTTTCCTCCTGATTACCAGACCTTGGAAAGACCCACACCTACCTTCTCCAAAAGGAAATTTGTCAAGAATCTATCACCCCTGCAATTTATGTGCTCTGCACTTAAGTCTTCCTAGCCGGGCACTTCCCTGGCTCGCCTAGGGCAAGACTTCTACAACAGCTCTGGTGTTTACAAAGACTCTAACTCCTACTATATTTACAACCATAGAGTCTAGTCACTATTCCCAAAGGGCTGTACAAATTGTACAGTGGGAAAGTGAACTAACACCCCATTTTCTTGAAACTATCTAGTTCAGACCAGCAACAGTATGGAAACAAACTATTTACAAACAATAATTAAAATTGAATGAAAAATCTATCTAGATGCCACACAAAGCTTGAAGAAACACCACTCTACATCCTACACAGATTTTAATGCTATGATCAATCCATTAAGCAATACTACAATGCAAAAATCAAGAAATTCTCACAAAACACAGTTGTTTCTTCTTGAACTCAAAACTTCAATAATTTCCAATGCTTCCAACCTTGCTCTCAGGTCGAGGCACACCCTATAAAGGTCAAAAAAAGTAGTTATGCCTCCCCTTGGTCGGACATGTCAGTTACATTGTGGAAAAGTTGCAAAATGCACCATTTTGCAACTTTTGCCAATTTCTAGTAAACTAAGTAAAATGAGTTTCTAAACTCATCCACCCTTCCTCAATTTCTATCCTAGAGATCAAACATATCCCTAAGCTATCTCCTCTACTCAATGGTCAACATGACCTTCATGGTAACACATCAAAAACAAAAATTCATCCTAGATTTCCTAATTGCTTAGTGTAACTGCCTAGTGTTTCCTAGGTGCTCCTGCACCAGAACCTCTATTACATTGAGATTGCGTTATCTATGTAACATTCTATCTTCTTTCTTTTTTCTATTTTGGTAGTGAGCCTAGGTTGTGAGCCTTTTTGGAGAGTGTGTCCTATTCTGGTAGTGAGCCTCTTTGTATTGATTTTTTGCAAATACTTATATTGTGAGCTAATCCTCATCATTGTTTTTCCCTCATTGGGTTTTCCATGTAAATATGGTTTTCTCTTGTGTATGGTGTTGGTTGTTTCAATTTATGTTATCAACTTTTCATGTTTAAACATTATAATAGATTAAAGAACTTTAATCATTACATGTGGATCTAATTATTGTTGAGGGTTTTGATGTTTTAATTTGGTACAACTAATTCACCCCCCCTCTCAGTTGTCTTGTTCATTCAACAATGCCCTAGGTGGTATGGGGCCCCCTATTTTGTTGGGGACCAATTTTGAATATGTTGCTATCAAAATTTTAATATTTGAAATTCAACTTGCAAATGTTAGCTATCAAGATTTAATTTTTTGGGAAATTAGAGAAATTACTATAAATACCTAGTTATTGCATCATTTGAAATCTAAGTGAAATTATCTAGCAAACAAGTGAACATTGAGAACACTATCCAACAAGTAAAGAGCAACATTTTAGAGCTTTATTGTAGTAACTCAAGATCCTAACATCATGTCAAAGCTTATGTGAGTTCATATATGTTTATGTTATAATTTTTTTTTGTGAAGGCTAACCCTTGTTGTAGGTCTCTAAGCAATTCCAAGCATTCAAGAAAGCAAGATCTCATACCTTGAGATGTGTGTATGACTTTAGTCCTTCAAGGAAGCCATTAAAGGGTGGTGAGTTATAGCATTTTTTGATTTCATCATTCCTTCCTATCATTTATCTTTTTCATTGTGGATGTGGAAACAGTAACATGAGGTTTAATTGAGGCAATCCCCTAAATGGAATAACCCTTTGCTTCTCTTTTAATGTGCAAGTTTCAGGCTTGAAGAGGATTGAAGGTAGTTTGAATACAAGTTCATTGTTGCAACTAAAGCCCTACACCTTGTCAACTCATGGAAACTCACCTATAGAATTATCTGACAGTGTTCTGACAACTTTGCAAGCAAAAATAAAGACATCAAATTTGTCATCAAAGGACTGCAAAAACAGAGTAAGAGAGTCATACAAGGACTCAAATTCCCTTAGGTGACTCTATCCTCTTATTCAAACTAGCATCAACTTTTTTGGGTAGGTACACAATCCTCTGCACTTCCCAGATCTTTCTACAATTCACTATTTCAGTTTATCAATTATCAAATTCTTGCAATTTTGCTATTAGGGAACATAATCTAATTAGGTTAATCTTATGCAATCAATTCCAATCCATTCCAATCCTCAATATTATGGAGATCTAGGTTTTATTGGATCACCTTCATGGTTTAAAGTTCATATATACACATTGTTGATCTCCATCTTAACAAAACCCTAGAGAAAGGCCTTGAATCCTATTGTTCTAAGCATTTAAGATTTAGGAACCCTTTTTCTATGTTTCATTTTGGTGAACCTGACATGTGAACATTATATACCTTCTAAAATCTGAAGCAATTCACCCTAGGTCTAGGTTTTGCATTACATTGTTTTGCATTTCTCATTTAGGGTTTCATTTTTGCATCATAAAAGCATAAAAATTCAAAAATTGTGCATCAAATATTGCATCATAGGTTGCATTAGGGTTTATTTCAGTCATTTAGATCAGATCTAGATTCAAAATTTCATTCAAAATTGTCACTTATTGTTACATATTTACATTTGAGTCATATTTTCT
This sequence comes from Sequoia sempervirens, assembly GCA_007258455.2. NCBI lineage: Eukaryota > Viridiplantae > Streptophyta > Pinopsida > Cupressales > Cupressaceae > Sequoia > Sequoia sempervirens. The sequence goes on along the minus strand of VDFB02180860.1, from coordinate 50,098 downwards.
TAAATTGAGGAATTTTCGAAATATACTCAGTTGCAGACCTTTTTACACACAAAAATAGAGCACTTAGACAGTCTAGTAAACATTCAATCTTTTAGTTTTCAGGCACCCTATCAAGGAATGGGACACCCTTGGGAACCTCTATCCTCCTACACTTACATCAATAAACCTTTTCATACATCTCTATCTTCATGTCTTCAAATTGTTTGTGCTTGTAGATCTCTGAATTGCAATTCTTAATTCATTGTATTTAGGCATCTTTCATATAGTTCAAAAATTAAAAAACATTGCATTGTTTGATTTTAAAATTGTATTAAAATCATCATTTTTAGATTGTGGCAATTTAGAATAAGTCAATTATTACATTTTATATTTAGAAATTACATTCAAAATTGTCAAAACATCTTCCACATTGTTGCACACTTGCATTTTGCATCATATTAGCATAAAATCAATAAAATATGGAAAAATATTCACTGTTAAACCTATTTGCAAGCAAACCTAGAATCCTTCAACAGTGCCTTACACAATCAAACTTGAAATTTCAAAAACCCTATCTAGGACACATATGCCCTTGGGTGCCTCTATCTTGTATGGGTGCCTTTGTTTAGTTTTTTTTGGCTTAAATTTATGTGATGGAGCTCTCTTAGTGTCCTATGTCTATATTTGATGTCTATTTTTTAATTTTGTTTACAAAACTATCTGATTTTAATCACTTGATACATAAGGAAAGTAGCAACATGTTTCCTTTTCAAAGTTGTGGTTTTGATATGGTTATGCATGGCTTGTATAATTATAATCTCCCTACTTATGAGTATAATTGAAGGAAACAAAATGAAGACATTGACAAGCATGTTAGTCATTCTCCCAATATCTTTCTTGATTGTGAGAGTATCTTGGCACAAGAGAATAAAATCATTTACACATTTATTAATATAACTTTTCCTAATCTTCATTCCTCTCCCAACATCTCCCTACTTGTGAGAATTTTTTGGTACAAGAGGATGCAATCATGGGAAATCATGACAATCATAGTTGTTCTTCTCCCAATACCTCTCCTACTTGTGAAGAAGGTATCTTGGTGTTAGAGGCCAATCATTGAGTGTCATGAGAATCTTGTTTGCTTATCTCCCATTACTTCTCCTACTTGGGAAGATATTGTGGCACAAGAAGATGAAATAATTGATACATTTCTTTCAAAAGATAGTAAGAGGGATTGCATAGATGAAGACACTAAGCTGACCTTAGATCCCCCCTCGAAATAAGATCATCAACACGAAGTCAAATCCTTTGAGGTTATGAACAAAAAATTGGCTATTAGATCTCCTTTGATTATTAGACCTCCTAAAACTCCTTTTGGACCTACTAAAAGTCCTCTAATTATTGGACCTCCTAAGTCACCTCTTATTATAGGACTTCCTAAACTTTTCAAAACAACTTACTAGTAATCATGTGTTACAACAACCAAGTTATCATATTGTAGCTCACACATATAACACTAGAAACAATAAACAACCAAAAAAAACTCCAACATCCATCCCATTGCCTCAACCATATCTCCCACCCACACATAACATTCCACAACATAGTGGTAAAGATTTTGATCTTATTGAGCAACTTCGTAACACTCATGCTAAGATATACTTGTGGGATTTGATTCAAACATCACCTGTTTACCACGACATGCTTCAAAATGGTTTGCAAAAATTTGGTGTCTCTCCTAGTCTGCAACCTAACGATGTTTTCACCTTAATTGAGGGTATAAATCTAGGTATTTTGGATATTATCTTTCATCAAAGTGAATTACCTCCTTTGGAAATGCAAAAAAAATAGATGCTTTGATGATATTGGTTGTTATTAACAAGGTCAGGATTATGAATATCCTTATTGACAATGGTTTGGGGCTTAATGTTTGTAGTGTAAATATTTTGTATAGCATTAGAGAAAACATGACTAAAATTCAACTAGATAACTTGTCCATCTATGGTTTTGATAATGTGGGAAAGCAACTGCTTGGTGTGATAACATTACTTGTTAAAGTTTTTAAGCTTACATTACAAACTCCCATCCATGTCATGCCCCATGATCTTTCATATAATATTCTCTTGGATAGACCATGGATTCATGAAATAAAAGGAGTGCCTTCAATGCTTCATCGTCTAATGAAATACACTTACAACAATAAGGTTTACATGATAAAGTTGATCCAAAATCTAAAAAATATTTACAAACTGAAACAAGAATGAAGAATCCTCTTAGAACATTGACACCAACTACAAAAGTGGAACCCTTAAAAATTAAAGACAAAGATGAGTGGCTTTCATTTGTGACAAGGTTGTTGGATGATGAATAGGGATTATTAGATTTCAAACCTGCATTCATGGGGGAATACAAGATTACACAATCAAAATCAGGAAAAGGAAAAGAAGCCTTAATGATATCAACACAATCTCTCATTGAATCATCAAAAGCATCTAAATATACAACTTCTAGATAAGAGGAAAACATAAATTACACACCCACATATGATGAAAGTGATTATGAAACACCACCTTCGAAAGAAATGGAAGCCACTTATGGAAGAGGTTATGAACTTTTAAAACAATTTGGCTATAAGGAAAAAGGATGTGGTGTAAAAGATCAATGTATCCATGTCCCCATAGAGCCTAACACATAAGAAACAACAAGAGGTCTTGGTTATTATCCTTAAAAAATAATATAAACATCAAAAAGACGTTCAATTAAACATACAATAGACAAATAGCATTAGTTGTTGCTCCTTGCCATGTGGTAGTTGAAGCATCACACAATACTTACTACCATGCATGGGGGCATAAATTAAGTTTTATACAATCATATTTCATTTTTGCAAGGAGTGGAATGTCATCATTCATCTTGGCTCATATTTGTCCCTACACTTGGTGGGCAATGGGTTAGGTAGTCTTTTGTTAGGTGCATTCCTTCTAGCAAGAGATCCCTTAAAACATTAGTGTAGCAAGTACACTAACATTTTAAGGGGCACATATAGTCCCTCACTCATTTCTTGCATAAAAAAGGTTCCTTTTTAGTGACGATGGTATACATATCCTAGGAAGTGTGATCTTTTCAATCAAAGTGTGGGCTTCTTGCTTTATGTAAGTGTCTCTTTGATGATGATATTAGGCTTGATATCCCTTAAGAGTGTGACCTTTCTTGTCATATGATGTTCCCCTTAGTGGTAATGTTATGGCTAGTATTCCCTGAGGTGTGATTCTTCTATTTCACGACTAGTCCTCTCTTGGTGGCGATTTCATGTGTGATATTCCCTAAGGTGTGACCCTTTATGTATTGAACAAAATCCCCTTTGTTGTTTTTGTAAATAACCTTTTGTGGTGGTGTTTTTACAACACCCCATGAGTTACTAGCCTTATCCTATAATCATTTATGCATCCCCTAAGGTGAGTTTTATGTTCTCCCTAAAGCGATATTTTGCAACATTGTTCATGGATTTAGAATAACTGAGATTGTTGGGTCAGGAACTTGAGCACCCCTTTTAACATGGCCACTAGCATAACACAACTTGCTTTCTAGTGGAGTCATGTGTTTTATGAGTGTTTAGCATAAAACACCTTTCTAACCTTATGGAACCCATCATATTGCATGGAACCCTAATATAACACATCTTTATAGCTAGTAGATCCATGCAACTCATGAGTGATGTGGCATAATGCAACTTGCTAGTCTTCATGGGAAAATTCCTTTATTTGATGGATGACATTGGTATTTGAGACAATTTAAGATTGAGGTCTCTTTGCCTTACTGACTCGAATATTTTAGTACTAACATGGTGTTTTGTTGCATGTATTTTGTGTGTTTTCTCCATGTTTGCATTATGTTTACATCATGTTTGCATTCATTTTATTTTCATTTATATGTTATGTTATGTGTTTTCATCATGTATACTTCGTGTTTTCGACATGTATGTATGTAGATGTTGTCTTGATGCATATCATACATGTGTGTGTTCCTTTCTAGTCATGTTTTCTCTAATGCTATCTCTTCAACATTGGGACAATCAGACCACTCTTGACATATATTTTCTACTTTAGTGTGAGTCTGAGTGTAAGTTCATACTCTCACTAAAGTGGGGGCTAAATGTATTGTCATAAATTGTCACCCTTGATAATTTCACACTATGTTTTGTTTTCCCTAAATTATTGAGCCTAATTGGGTTCCTAATTTCTTAAATTATGCATTCTATAGCCCATTTGTACCATTTTTTGAGAAATTGAAAGCATTGAAAAAATGCATCCATTTGATATTTTCCCCTCACACTTAATATCCTAGAAAATAGGGCCAGGACCCATACGCCCTAGGGCGTATGGGACCCCTTATTTTTTGGGGACTAATTTTGAATATGTCAGTGTCAGTATTTTAACATTTGAAATTCAACTTACAAATATTAGCTATTAGGATTTAATTTTGGGGAAAATAGAGAAATACATATAAATACCTAGTTATTGCATCATTTGAAATCGAAGTGATTTAATTATCTAGAAAATAAGTGAATATTGAGAAAACTATCCAACAATTCAAAAGAAACATTTTAGAGCTTTATTGTCGCAATTCAAGATCCTAACATCATGTCAAATAGTATGTGAGTTCATATGTATTTATGACATCATTGTTTGTGAAGGGTAACCCTTGTTGTAGGTCTCCAAGAAATTTCAAGCATTCAAGCAAGAAAGATCCCAGACCTTGAGGTGATGTGTATAACTTCAGTTCTACAAGGAAGCCATTGAAGGATGGTGAGTTGCAAAACTTTTTGATTTCATCATTCCTTCCTATCATGTATCATTTTCATCATTGACATTGTCATTGTGGAAGTGGAAACACTAACACGGGGTTTGACTGAGGCAAGACCCTAAATGGCACAACCCTTTCCTTCTCTTTGACTGAGGATTGAAGGAAGTTTGAAGACAATTTGTTCATTGTTGCAATTGAGCCCCTACACCTTGTCAACTCACGAAAACTCACCTATATGTAATTATACGATGATGTTCTGACAACTTTGTAAGTGGAAACATAGATCTCAAATCTATCATCAAAGGACTAAAAAAATAGAGTAGGAGAGGCATACAAGGACTCAAACACCCTTGGGAACTCTATCTTCCTATTCACATCAATATCAATTTTTTTGGGTAGATACACAGTCCTCTGTACTTCCCATATCTTCATGCAATTCATTATTTCAGTTTATCAATTGTTGGATTCTTGAAATTTTGATATTAAGGAACATAATCTAATTAGGTTATTTCGAGAAGGGGGGCCTATCACCCTCGAGACTCTAGGTCACGGGAGATCCTCAAGGAATGGGCTGCCATAAAATACCTTGGGTTGATAAGACAAATTGAAAAGGGCAATGTACTGAGGCTGAAAAGGAAGGGTAAACAACATGCCACTTCCTTTTTGCTAAAACTAGGTGTTTACAAGGTCAAAAGAGTTGACTTCAAAGGTTCATTCTACTACCTAGATAGCTCACTGTTTAAGGACGACAGTGCGGATCTCAAAATCCGGTGTGACATGTTGGTGTCTCAAGGACACGCTAGCATCCTATAGGGACTAAGGTTTGGAGAATAGACAAAAACACATGAAGTCTAATTAACTATCTAACTATTTAAGTTTTATATTTTAACAGAATGTGGAAAAGTACTAAAAATACAAGAACAAAATGAATACTAGAAATAAGCTATTCTATAAATGACAAAGAGAGTGGGAAAACATACCTTTTTACCCATGAGTTGATTATTCAAGTAGCTCCACTCGAATGCACCTACACACATAAATGAGAAAAATGTCGGGCTGTGTTCAAGGTCTAGCTCAGCCAGACCCTCTTTTTGGTGTTCCCACCTCCACAGACAACCAAATAATCACAAAGTGTAGAAAGTGATGTAGAAAGTAGAAAGGAAATAGTATTGATAAGAAGAGAGAACAAACAACTAGAATGCTACTCAATAAATAAGATGATGCAAATGGAAAACAAAGAACAATATCACCTTCTCAACCATGAGCACTCAAAACCAATAGCAGAAGGAAGAAGCTTGATGATCCTCCAATAGCAATGGTGTTACAACAAGAACGTGGTGTTGGAGCCAAAATGAAGAACTTTTAGCCAAGAAGGAATGGTGTAAAAGAAAGAGAATGAGAGTATGTGTGAGAATGAAGATAAGAATGTCCAAGAGAGTGAAGAGAGTCTAAGAGTCCAAGAGAGTGCAAGAGTGAATAAAATGAGAATTCTTGGATTTGAATTAGCAAAGAGAGGTAAAAGACTCAAATTTCATCGATCAAGGAAGTAGGAGATGTTATATTTCACACCCAATAGGAAACATAATGTTTTTGCTAATTCCAGGGGCAGGAATCTTGTTAGGATGGCAGTGCATCATACGGATGTCTATGTGGCACACTCACACCCTCGACAAAAATCCCTCCATCGATACAAAAAGATGTGGCCAGATGGATGGAGCAAGGTGGCAAAAAAGGATTTTGCATCATCAAATTTATATTTTCTAAGGTAGGGGTGATGAAATGGAGAATTTTCCTAATCATGGTCAATCAATTCCAATCCATTTCAATCCTCAATAGGATGGAGATCTAGGTCTAATTGGCTAACCTTCATGGTTGAAAGTCAATCTATACACCTTGTCGATCTCCATCTTTATGAAACCCTATAGAAAGGCCTTGAATCCTATTATTAAATCTATACACCTTGTTGATCTCCATCTTAATGAAACCCTATAGAAAGGCCTTGAATCCTATTATTCTAAGCATTTAAGCTTTAGGACCCCTTTTTCTATGTTTCACATCCAACATGCAATTGATATTTAGAAAAATTAAAATCATATTTCATGACCTAAAAATTTAATATACTCAAATTAAATAGGTATATAATGCTAGTATTATTTTCATTTCATTTGTTGTGAAGTGGTTGACATATTTTAGTACTTGGATTCCTCTTATTTTGGATTTTTTCAAAATATGATGCAATCTATTTATTTATTCATGGAATTTACTAATGTGGAACAAAAAAATAGATAATTAAGGTTCATATTCATTCTAAGAGCTTGAAGTACATTCTTGAGAGCTTTTGACTACATCTGCACTATCTTGCACATTATGTTACAAGAAATTTTAGCTAATTTAGGTAATTAATTTCTTCATTACACTTATTTTTATGGTGATTACACAATCATGCTATAAGGTTGATTTGATTTTTGACTAAGATAAAATGATAAATTTTTATGTAGGTAAAGTATCACTAAGCTCATGGAAATATGTTTATTACCAATGGAAAGAATGATTTGTGAAAGCATTATATAATGTCATATTTGAAGCAAAGTAAAGACACAACAAATGCATGAAGAATATTATCATTTATTTATTCATGTGATGAGAATGTACAAAGAATAAACATAGGTCATGGTAGGAAGCATGGTCACATGATTAACCGGTAAATTAATATGTACACTTGATTTTCCAAACACCCTAGAAAGATACAACACATAGTAATGGTAGTTTCGTAAGTTTGCATACACAAATTTGTAATAGAACATATTTTAGGATGTGAGTTGGAAAGCCTCAACCTAAACAAATTACATAAAATATGCTAATATAGTGGTCATTAACTAGTCTATGAATAGAAGCTTGATAGTTATCATGTATATAGTGAAAGTTTTAGATGTGGATAGATGAGTAAATATTTTTACCCATATGGTGCTAGTCGGATCACTATATGATATGGTTATGCATTCCACCACGTGTTTGAAGTATATGGTTTCAATTTAAGTGTTCCAGTCTAGATGCATGTGCAAGTTACAAGCAATGCAAAAATAATGTAGGAGATAGAAATGTTGTTAGAATGGTAAAAGTGGTGTGCAACACAATTGAAGTGTTCCCATACATGTGCAACATGATTGAATAATGTGCATTTGATTTTTTCTTGCATTGTCTCATGTAAAAATTCTTGAAAATAATGTTTATACAAATATATGTGTGAAATTCTATAAAATCTCTCAAATATGTGCAAACATCTTGGTGCTAACAGTTTTGGGTGCAAGGGAATAATGTAGCATGAGAAGATTAAGTAAAACCAATTTACAAGAGCATGAGCTACAAGAATTTATGCATGAATCAAAGATTATCATTTTTAATATTTAAAATTTGAAACATATTTTTTATATAGAATAGTGAATAATGGGAGAATGGATGTTTTATAACCTAGGTCACAGAACACCACTTTTTCCAATTATCATTCAAGGATGTCCTAGGAGTCCTAATTGGATTGACTATCAACCTCACAAGGTGAGTCAATTCTCAACAAGAGCTAGGAAGGGGTTTTTTAAGCTTTTAGGGGTTCACCACCAAGAAAATGCTTGGAAAAGAAAAATAAGCATTCAACCTAAAAAAACCTAGTAATGCAAGCTAAATGAAGGATGCAAATGATGAAATAATGCAACAAGTTAGGATATGTGTACCTGGGAAGTCTAGAAATGTGATAAGGATTTCAGAAATGCAAAGAAGCTATCAAAATATGTTATGGAGGACTAAGACACCCTTACTGTTGTCTTAGTCTCATTGTTGTTTATTGAGGTAGATGCAAAATCTTTGGATGTAGGAACCGTATCTGGAAGAATTTATGAAAGTTACCTTTGGGAGAACTAAGATGCCCTAGGTGGTGATTTAGTCTCCTCTAGAATTTCTAGAATCTTTGAACGTGGTCTTGAGGCTTGATGTCTGCACTTCCTTCTCTTATCTTAGGTTATGAAACTTCTAGAATTGGCATGTGGGTGAGTTTACATGAAGATGACAACTTTGCAATGCAACTTTGCAAGGGGGACCAACCACATCAAGGCTCTAGGTCACAGAGAGTTGAGAGTGGAGGCCTACCCTAGCTTACCTCACTCTAAAGGGGTGTTTTGGATATAGGTTGAGAATTATGAGGACTATAAAGTACTTCAATCACTCTTTAGATTAGAAATCCAAGTTTAGGCTAGGCGAGTTGGTTTTCAGAGTCAATACCACACCTTAGATAGTTCTCTATTTGATGATGAAAGCACAGTTCTGGGATGATAACGCAGTGTGTTGGCATTCGTATGACCAAAGGTAACAGCCTAGCTAACTATTCTTGAATGAGCAAAATAGAACAATAAAATATGAAAAGTACCAACGAAGATGATAAAGTAGATAGATGAAAGCTAAAGTAATAAAAATAGTCTCACCAAGGCACCAGTTCACTAGCTAGCTGCAAATGTACGTCCACCTAAACACAAGAAAGAGGGGAAAATTGTTGGGGTTTGCCTCAGTCAGACCCCCATTTTGGTGTTTCCACCTCCACGGACAACCATAAATCAAAGAAGTAGAAATATGTGATAAAGCAGTAGAGAAAGTAGAAGATGCAATAAACACTACAAAATAGTAAAGTGCTACTCAACCAAATCAAAAAAGAGAGGATCGAAACATTACCACCTCCACCTAAAAGCTCACTAGCTAATGGAGGAGAAAGAGGATTTGGCAAGGTCACCACAACCTTGACTATGATGAAGGGAGGTCTTGCAAGACTCCAAGCCCACACTGTTATGGATTGCTTCACACTTGCTCTGCGGAGTTGATGGAGTGTTGTTGCTACTACAATGGAGTGCTAAAGTGTTGCTAAAGAGTGAAGAATGCAAAGAGAATGAAGTTGAGGTGCTTGAGAATGCAAAAAGAGATTGATTGGATGAAGAATGGATGAATTTGAAGGAGAAAAGGGAAGAATCTTCCATATTCATGGTTAGTTGCTCAAAGAGGGACATTACAAATCGACCCCAATTGAAAGTGTAACGCCTTTGCTAACTTCAGACGTAGGAATCTATCAGGGATGTAAGTGTGCCATGTGGACATTTGCATGTCATGCATGCGTCTCTGACAAATATTCTCTCACTAACACAAGAGCCAGACACCAAGTGGAAGGAAGGCAGTTGGGTGATGTGGAATTTCATCTTTGGATTTGATTTTCTAAGGTGAAGGTATGTGAAAGGGGAATTTTTGTAAGGGGAGAAAATTTTCTCCTATACATTTTCCCCCCACTTTAGCAAGAATGAGTACTGATGAGTGCTTCAGTAAAGTAGATCAAAGAGTTAGTAGCATTAGAGATGTAGACTTGAACCATCAAGGAAGCAAACCATGATCTGGTGAGCTCAAAAGCACAGGTTGGAACAAAAGACTCCATAGCCCCGTAGAACTATGAAGCTGCACAAGGTACATTGAAGGCCCTCAGACCAATGATGGACAAGTCCTCTAGGATGAAAGCATCTCATAGGCCTCCAAACCTACAAGGAGGAAACCCCCAATATCTCTCACATGAAGGAATCCTTGTGAAGTATGTGCCTTACAGGCTCACAAACCTGCAAGAAGGAATCCCCCAAGATCTCTCACATGAAGGAAACCCAGATGAAAGAACCTTACAGGCTCGTAGACTTGCAAGGAGGTATCCCCCAAGATCTTTCACATGAAGGAAACCCAAATGAAAGAACCTTACAGGCCCACAAACTTGCAAGGAGGCATCCCCCAAGATCTCTTTCATGGAGGAAAACCAAAGGAGGAGACTTTGCATAGTCAAATTGGAAAGCGGATTTATAGGTGCACCTGCAAAGCAACATGTTTACCCACAAATAAAGCATGTATGAAACAAAGTGACTACATAGGCGATAAAGTGGATAGTCACACAGACTATCAACAAATTGGAAGGATTTCAAAGGGGTCCCTTGGGAACTCAGCATAAGAAGAGGGTCCACCCAAGGGATATGTTGTTCGAAAGTACAAAGAGAGAATTTTTTTCTCAAATCAATTCATCATTAAGGAATCCTTTTGAAAGATGTTCACTTCATCAAGGAATTTGAAAGGAAGAAAATACCCCCTTGCAAGGGGAAGGTAAAGGCTACTCCCACCTTGAAGGAAAGTTCTCAAGCCCTTTCTTTGTGAACCCATGATGAAGGAAACACGTTCCATTAGGGGTTCTAGTTGTGAATATGGTTTTGAAAAAGAAATGTTTGAGATGATTTTTGAGAAAAGATTCATTGGAAATGAATGTGTTTTCTGAAAATCATAACATCATAGAAATGGCATTGTCACACATGAAAGCAAAAACTCAAGAAAAGAAGAGAAAAATATAAGAAAAGAGCAAAGGAGAAATAAACATAAACAAAGGGAATAAGGGTGATATGATATTTCAAGGTCAGAACTATTCATAAATATATATATATATATATAAGTATAATAATAGTATATAAATGAACTGTCATCAACCCCCTACTATATCAAACCATGTGAAGAATACATGAGAAGAAAATATAAAAATAAAAAATTGGCTCAACATGGAAGGGAAGCCTAAATTCCCCCAATGCTTTGAATCATCCCCAATATGCCGAAAATAAAAAAACATAACAAAGGAAGAATAATGATACATATAGAAGAAGGTTTACTACACAAAAATCATGCCTATATCCAAGCACCAATAAGGGTGAAAAGGGTCATCCAGGAACACATAACACAGTCATGGGGGAACACATCACAATACACACACTTGTAATCTAAAGATAAAGAAGAGGCCTCCCTCTAACATCGATCGACCAAGAGGTCATCTGCTTCCCAATCTAGATCATCATAAGGGGAAGGAGGATGGACCTACAGTGGTGGAATATTGAGGGGAGGAGCTTCTGAACCTCCCGCAACAAGGGCTAAGGAAGAAGGCCCCACAAGATCTCCTCCACTCGGCTCTTGTGGAGCTATGGTCAACGATTTCACGAAGATTGCTGACAAGGCTAAAATTTCATCTAGAGATTTAAACATGCACTTCACTGGAGTGTCATGTCATACCTCAACAGATGGAGAGGTTTGCACCTGAGGTTCACTGCTTGGCTCACCAAATGACTTGGGAGTGGTGACGAACTCAGGGGAAGCCGAGGCTGGTTTCGTCACTAAGATAGAACAAGCCAACACAGGACAACCCTTCGGAGAGGATGGGCTTTTCTTATGCCCTACATTGCTGCAAGGACCATCCTCCATCTTTTGCTTCATCGGGGGATGTGAACTCCCCACAGACGAGGCAAGAGACACGGAGGGAGAGGAGGAGGAGAAAAATGCAATAGACACCACTGAAGTATTCAACATATTTATAAGTTTGAGAAAGGTGGATGTCTAAAAGGGACATAAACAAGGGCAGCTCAACCGAAGGAGTGATGAACACTGTTGTACCCCAAATTAAAATTTTTGCTACACTTAGGTATTTTGCAGAAATGGTCAAAAGTCTTGTCAACTTTGTCAAAAAAGATCAAAATTGGGGTTTACATGTATTGCATGAGGGTCGAAAACTCAAAATTTCTAGAATCTGATGATCTAGGTTTGCTCAAAGTGACCAAGTCTACAGAACCTAGATCTCAGTTTTTTGACCCTACATTTTAGAAAAAAATCTATTTTTGAAATTTTCTAAAAATATAACTTTTTTCAGGGTTTTTTTGGGTTTCTTTCGAAATAGATGCTGGTAAAATTTTCTAAAAATATAAATTCCAGCTTCTAGGGTTCAAACTAATTTTGATTGGTCAAAAATACTTCCTCATCAGGCTGGTGTAGTTAGAATCATCAAAAGATCAATTTTTCCCTAGTGGGTCTATTCTACTTTTTCATAAGCTTTTCGCGAGCTCCAAAGCCATTAATGGAGGTCAATCAGCTACCAAGTGTCAAATTCAAACATTCAAACATTGAACAGAAGATGAGAAATGATGGACATGCACGCAGATCAAAGAATGGAGAAAGGAAGCTATGAAAGTTGAAAAATGCAAAATTTTGGCTAACACTAGAGACTCCAGGTGCCCCAGCTCAGTGTAGGCGCTCAAACACTCATGCCTTATTTTCATCTCTAGCAATCAAGGAAAAGGAAAGCACGTCAAACGAAGGAGAAAACTAAAAAAATTACAAAATAAAAACCAAGTCTACTAGCCATGGGTGCCCTAGAAGGAGATAGGCACCCAACTTTTCAAGACATCAAATGATGAAATTAGGGTTTGTGCTCCCAAATAATGTTGCTCAAAATATTCTCAGCTCCACAGTGAGCCCAACGACATAGTCATTAGATCAACCAGTCATCCAGAATTCGAGGTCAAACAGAGACGTCACAACCAAGAGACCAAATGCAAACCATGAAATATCAGAAAATAATCTAAGTTTGGGAAGTCTAGGTGCCCCAGGTGCCAAGGGCCCTCAGCCTTTTGAAAGACCTAATCCAACAATTAGGGTTTGCTAATATGCTTATTGTCTTCAGGATTCTACCAGCTCCGCAGTGAATGTCTTCGTTAGATCATCAGACTTGTTAATCACTAGAAAATCTAGATCAAACTCAAGGTATAACATGAAGTTTTAAATTTGAAGGTTGAAAATCAAGCAAAAATGGTTTAAGTCTAGAGGAGTTGGGTGCCCCAGAAGGAGATAGGCACCCAAAATTTTGAGGGTCTAAATGGATGAATTTGCAGACAAAGCCTCCAACATGACTTCTTCAATTTTGAAGCAGCTCTCCAACTCAATCATCAACACATTTTTTGGAGTTGGTAGTCATCAGATATCGAAGGTGGAACAAAGGGAAAAACATGAGCAAAATATCAAAAGTCAAAAGCAAAGGTGAAATTTACATAATAAATTCTAACTCTGGAGGAGTTGGGCACCCCAGTTAGTCAGGGGCGCCCAAGCTTTTGACCCCTAAGATGCGACTTTCAAAAGTAATCACTCCTAGGAGACCCCCTTCATAATCTTCTTAGTTATCCAACGATTCCAGCCATCAATTCATCAGATGCCTTGATCATCCAAAAATGAGAATTGATTAGAAGATCAAGGAAAACAAGTAAAAGTTGAGGAACACAGAAATGGCTAACACTGGAAAAGTTGGGCACCCCAGGAGGAGATAGGTGCCCAAGCTTTTGAGGCCCCAAACCAACTTTTTAGGTGATGATGTATCCAAAGCACCCTCCTTAGAATTCAACAAGCTATTCAGTGAATCTGACAACCAGATCGTCAGGATAGTCTAGCTCCCAGAAATGCAAATTCATTTGGAGATGAGAAAACACAGAAAGTTGAAATTTTAAGAAAAATTACTAACACTGGTTTTGTTGGGCGCCCTAGGAGGAGATAGGCGCCCATGATTTTGAATCATCAAATGAATTTTTTGTCAGAAATCACCTCCAGGATAATCTTCTCAGAGTCAGTCAGGCTCCGTGATGGATCACTCTTTTAGATCATAGGATCCTCTGAGCATCCAAAAATCAAAGTCCAACATAGGTAAAAATCAAGCAAAAAATTGAAAATGGTGAAAAAAAGGTTGTCTCGAGAGGAAAAGCACCCTAGGAGGAGATTGGTGCCCAAGACTCAATGCCTTAGTCAAAATTTCCAAGTTTTATCTTTCAACATCAAAAATTGTCCAAGTTTGATGCACCTACTTAGGATTAGCTTCAAGAAGTTCTAAAGCAAAAAGAAAGCAGATTTTCTCAAACCTCAACTTATTTAAGACATCCTTGCCTTCCATTATTCACTTTTTGTAGGTTGGCATTCCAAAGCAAGAAGATTTTCTCCTTTCTTTCAATGAAGATTTGAAGACCCAAATGGCATGCTTTTTCAGTGTTCTTCATGGTTTTGAGATCATATTTTTCATGCTCCAAAATTTTGGGGCATTGATTTTTCAAAATAGTCACTCAACTTTTCCCGTTTCTGATCACATGGGTCTCTCCACTTTTTCATCCTCTTGAATATTGGGAATTTTTTCCCTCTTCTAGTAACTACGTTTTGGTTGATTTTTCTAGATGGATTTAGCTTTTTCAACTTCTAAGCATTTGGGTTTCTCTGAAACGTGATTTTCTACAAAACCCAAATCCCATTTTTTTTTTAAGAACTTGCTTTTTCAAGGAAGATCAACATCTTATTTTCAGCACCACTCTCCACTTGAAATCAAGAAACAAATCAAATTTTTGGTGGATGTGGTGGAGATTTAAAGTAGCAATCATCTAGAAACTTTCTTCCAGCTTTCTTTCTATTCTTGTCTCAATTCTTATCCACTCTTTGAAGAAGAGAAAGAAAACAAGTTGTAATAGTTGGCATTTCCATTTTTTTATGCTTTCATAGGTGGTTAGATGTTTATCTTGTTTAGTTTTAGAAATAAAGCTTGCATGTTGGCAAGTATTGGTTGTAAAAGCAAGGAGATTTTAGGGTTCCCTACTCCTCTACTAGTGTATAAATAAGGGAAACCTTTCCCATTTTTCTTTAACCATGCTTTTGATAGCAAATTGCAAGCTTGTAATGCTACAAGTTGTTATTCAATGTCAGTTCACTTTGTGTAAGAGCAAGTTTGCAAGCCTCTTTAGCTACAAGTTCTTTTTCAATGCATGTGTCTTATGTTGATGTATTCTAGTTTGATGACTAAACTATAATCCTATTTTTCTACAATCCTATTGTCCTAGAAGTGTAATCTATTGTTCTTGAAATTTGAGGAAATAAAGTCTTGTGCTTGCTCTGCTGCCCTGATATAAAGTCTCATATTTTCATTTATTGTGTTATGCTTATATGATCTCCATTTCAACTTGCATTGAAAGTAAGTAGATGTATGTTGGAAAAATATTTTATCTAAGTATTTTGTCAGAGAATCCTTCCTTGTCCATTTCTAACTCTCTTGATCTACGTTTACTTGAGAAGTTAGAAATTCCATTAGAGTAGGCTTAGTCATAGTTGAACTTCTAAAACATAAAATCTCAGCTATGACGCTTGAGTTTTATAACCTTGTGCTCTTAGTTGAACAAAAAGATAGGAAAATTAGTTTTAATTTACTTTCTTAAGTAACATTAACAAAGAGGGAGCTTCCCCTCCTAATTCAAAAAGTAGCTTATCTATGCATAGTTGTTTGTTTCTAATTTGTATTCTAGAGGTGTGAATTGAAACGCCAACAAACACCTACACCTTTTTGGGTTAGGAACATTGACAATAGGAGCCAAAAGTGATACGGAGCTTGGTTGAATGGAAGAAAGGGGGAGGAGAGAGGAGGATGCAACATGAGGCCCTGAAGTAGGGGTGGTCATCTCCCCTTCCTCTCTCTACAAGGTGGCTTGCTCAACTGTGAGAACCTTTTGTTGGCGCTTGTGCTCATGCGCAAGGCGGTTTCTGTGACTCTTTGCGCTAGAGATCGAAGGTTGCAAAGGAGTGGAAGACTCCTGCTCAGCCATGGGAGTTTCCATCACAGCTATTTTCAGCAGAGGGACTGGCTCCTGAATAGGAGCAGGAGGACAACAGGGGGAGTTGGCTCTAGTACCTTGGCAACGGGCCTCTTCTCATTTACTGCTTTGGGAGCAAAACCGGTAGGAGGCCACGAAGGTTGGGACATAGATGATTCCACATGGGGACCTTTCTTTCTGCCATATCAAATGTGCCTAGGCTCTATGGGAAGAACAAGAAGCTCAAATGCATGACGCTTAGGCTTTCACCAAGCGGGCACCATAGGATTCTCTTGCAAACGCCAAACAAAATATGATGGCACCACAATAGGGCGAGAGGGATCATCAAGATGAACAGTGGAAGAGGAAGAAGAAGGATCTTAGGAGCGCTTCTCTTCTTCCCTTCTATGTGCCTTAGTGGCATCACTATTAGCTTTTAAGCAAGCCTTATGTGAAACAACATAAGGCGATGGAGGTTATCTCACTCTTGGCATTAAGAACCCTTGTACTTTTGATAAGTCTGGTACAAGGGGTCCTTCCTAGGCAAAAGAGGACCAATATGTGTAAGCTAAAAGAAATCTAAGGAGTAACTACCATGCTCAACTGGCGGTCTATAGCCATTGTCGTAGATCACATGTACGGAATCCTCATGCATGAGTTTCAAACACTTATGCACAAACAAGGGAATTGCATTCATAGCTACTAGCCAGGGGATACCCAGCTTCACTCTGAAGAGTTTAGACCTCAGGATTATATCAAACAAAATATTTATGGATTTAGGTCCAATGAGAACTGATAAAACAATACTACTAAGAGGAGGTATGGAAAGTCCGTTGTGCATGCAGATGGTGCTTACAGGTGCATCGTACCCATATTTATCTAGAAATTCAATTATCATGATCTCTTTAGTTATGATATTCACTTGAGATGTCAAATCAACAAGAACACCTGCTACAGTGTTTCTGTTGATCCACACAAGGATGTAGAGAGGAGATGGTTCCCTATTAAAGCCCATCAATAGATCCTCCAAGGTGAAGGTTATACCTGGACTACTGCTCACAGGTTGCGTAGAGGGGATAGGATGATGTAAAAAAGATGCCATCACATGCATTGAATGATACTCTCACAAATCCCCTCAAAGGTTGCAAAATAGGACAATGACCCAATCAAGGTTTCATTATGCAACACTTATGAAACCTTCCAACTATGCCTGTTAGGAGTCATAGGTTGGGTTGCGAGGTGAAAAGCCCCACAAATCTCACACCTACAATCCTCCTAGAACACAAGGAAAGGAGCTTTTAGTGCTACAAGATGAAACCAAAATGGTTCATGTCGGGTTCGCCAAAAATGTAAGAGAGGGGGACCAACCACGTCAAGGCTCCAAGTCACAGAGAGCCGAGAGCTGAAGGCTACCCTAACTTACCTCACTCTAAAGGGGTGTTTTAGATATATGTCGAGAATGATGAGGACTATAAAGTACTTCAATCACTCTTCAAACCCAAAATCCAAGTTTAGGCTAGGTGAGCTAGTTTTTGGAGTCAATACTACTCCTTAGATAGTTCTTTGTCTGAGGATGAAAGTGCAGTTCTCGAACAACAACAGGGCTCATTGGCATCTGTATGGCCAGAGGATAGAGAGTACAATAAAAATTACCATAAAATGAACTAACAACCTAGCTAACTATTCTTGAATGAGTATAAAAGAACAATAAAATATGAAAAGTACCAACAAAGATGATAAAGTAGATAGATGAAAGCTAAAGTAATGAAAATGATCTCACCAAGGTACACGTTTTCTAGCTAGCTCCAAATGAACATCCACCTACACACAAGAAAGAGGGGAAAATTTTTGGGGCTGTATAGGGGTTTTCCTCAGTCAGACCCTTGTTTTGGTGTTTCCACCTCCACAGATAGCTAGAAAGCAATGAAGTAGAAATATGTGATAAAGAAGTAGAGAAAGTAGAAGATTCAATAAACACTACAAAATAGTAAAGTGCTACTCAACCAAATCACAAAGGAGAGGAGTGAAACATTACCACCTCCACCCAAAATCTCACTAGCCAATGGAGGAGAAAGCTGATTTGGCAAGGTCATCACAGCTTCAACTATGATGAAGGGAGGTCTCCCAAGATTCCAAGCCCATGTTTCTATGGCTTGCTTCACACTTTCTTTGTGGAGTTGATGGATTGTTATTGCTACTATAATGGAGTGCTAAAGTGTTGCTAAAGAGTGAAGAATGCAAAGAGAATGAAGTTGAGGTGCTTGAGAATGCAAAAAGAGATGGATTAAATGAAGAATTGATGAATTTGAAGGAGAAGAGGGAAGAATCTGTCATATTCGGGGTCAGTTGGTTAAAGAGGGACATTACAAATCGACCCCAATCAAAAGTGTAATGCCTTTTCCAACTTCAAATTCAAGAATTTGTTAGGGACATAAGCTCACCACATGGATGTTTGTGTGCCGCATGCGCATCTCTGACAAATATTCTCTCACCGACACAAGATACAAATGCCAAGTGGAAGGAAGGTAGTTAGGTGATGTGGAATTTCATCTTTGGATTTGATTTTCTAAGATGAAGGTATGTGAAAGGGGAATTTGTGTAAGGGGTGAAAATTTTCTCCTATACACAACTTTGCAATTTTTCACTTCAAATGATCTTCAAGTCTTCAACCTAAATCTGCAATCACAAACATGTAAGAGGGGAAAGACTTGTTGATTGTTAGTAAATGGGGGTTTTCCTTGGTCAAACCCCTTGTTGGTAATTAAACCTTGAAATGAAATGAAATGGATGGAAACAATGAATGAACAACATGCAATGTTAAAACTCACCAAACCCTTGTTGTAAAGTCTACAAACTTGTGTGCAATGGTTAGCTTGGATATGGATCTTTAATCAAAGAAATGCTTGATAGATATGGACTTGAATTGCTTGCTTGAATCAAAATCCTACATCACAAATGTTAGCACAAAAATACACATGTTGTAAGAAGATCTTTGATATGATTCTTGAATCTTGATGATGGCTCCAAATGCTTGATGAAATGATCTTGAATGCTTGGATGCTTAGATTGCTTGTTATCTTGTTATATGAAAATGAGAGGAAGGAACCTTGTATTTATACTTATCCATGCTTAATATCCCGAAATTACACCACAATGTAAGCTGACATACGAATTCATTAATTAAAGGAGGCTAAATCCTACCGGAATCTAAAATTAAATGCTAAAAATACCTTAAGGGGGACTAAGACGCCCTAGGTGGTGTCTTAGTCTCGAGGCTTGAAACTTGGGGAATAGACTCCAAAAAGGGACATATTTAGGTCCTTTCAAAATAAGGTTCCCAAGACCTTTGGGGGAGAAAGACACCCTAGGTGGCATCTTAGTCCCAACCCAAAAATTAGGGACACTCAGACATAATCATTAAATTATCATTTACCCTTTGATGTTTGTCAGGATTAGCCAAAAAAAGATATAATTCATTAGGCTTGTGGATGAAAAATAGGACCAATTAAGAAATAAATAAGGATAAATAAAGCAAGGTGGTCCCAAACAAGAGTGAAAATGCAAGGGTGTGCATTTTCCTACACTACATTTAGCCCTCACTTCTATGAGGGGATGAACTTGCTTCAAACTCACACTAAAGTAGCCAACCACACAATCAAGGCTGGTTCAAATGTATGCATGCTATTAAGATAGGATGACAATAACCAAGAGCGTGGCCAAGCCCCCAAGATCAATATCCTATGGAAAACCAACATAGGCACAAAGAAACACACTCACAGATGATATATGAAGCCATAACCAGATTACGAGCATACACCATCAAAGATAGAAAAAGAAAGAGAAAAATAAAAAGAAAAGGAAAAATGCAACGAATCAAGCTTCGACTGGTTGTCCAATTCAGTATGGACTTGGTTTAGGTTGTTTAGACAAAAGAGGTTTACAAGTGGAATTCTATGTCCACTATGCAAACAAAACACATGCTCACAAGGGCTAGTGAAGCTAGTTGTTCACTAGGTGAGCCCCAAGAGGTCCATATCAAAGTCATACCCCCATGACTATGATAAGGAAAAAAAGAAAATGCACGATCACAAGGGCTAGTGAAGCTAGGTGTTCACTAGGTGAGCCCCAAGGGACCATATCAAATCCATACTTCCATGAATTAATAAGGACAAAAAGAAAATGCACACTCACAAGGGCTAGTGAAGCTAGTTGTTCACTAGGTGAGCCCCAAGGGACCATATTAAAGCCATACCTCCATGACTTTAATAAGGTACAAAAAGAAAAATGTAATAGGAAAGAAGAATGTTCAAAGGAATGTTGCTTTGTTCATGCAAGGTCTCTTCTTAGGGAACATCATGCTTAATGTCTCCAAGAGAGGATAAATACAAGGTCCCATTCTGGGGAACATTGTACCTAATTTTTCCAAGAGAGGACAAGGAAATATCACGCTCTCAGAGGAAATCAAACCCTATGACACCACCAAGAAAGGATGCATCGCAAGGAGGAAAATCACATAAGGAACATGAAAACAAGTACAAGTGTAATAATTCCAAAAATAATGCTAATGTATTCCCTCACTTTAAAGAAATTGCTAACACTATGTTGTGAGAAATTACTTTAAAGTAGCCAGAACATGAAAAGGAAAAGAGGGTTTCCCCCCAGAAACACATAAGGGATCTATGGATTCAAGGTCAGTATCTATCTTTGCTACAATGATATTAGAGAGCTCAAAACTATCATCATTCCCCAAATACAAATAGAATTGGAAGAATGACACAGAGAGTGAAAACAAAGAAAATCCTTTTGAGTCAACATGGAAGAGACATAGGGTGTCTCAACGCCTTACGTCATTCCCAAAAAGAAAACATAAGACAAAAATGAAAAGAAAGCAAAGATAATGAAAAATATTTTGGGTCAACATGGAAGAGACATATGATGTCTTGACGCCTTGCATCATCCCCAAAAGGAAAACACAAGAAAAAAATGCAAATGAAAGGTAAAGATCAATGAAAAGGAAAAATCTTGTGACATATAGAAGAATGAAGGTACAAATAGAGGAATGCACATAGAGAGAGGAAACATCAAACAATACGGGGATCACATCACACACATGCAATCAAAAGAAAAAATAAAGCAAAAAGGAAAGAAAAATAAAAAGAATAGAAAAAGGACTAGTAAAGCACATGTGAGTCAACCATCTAGCAGGTCATTCGCATCCCAGTCTTGTTCAGTACATATGCAGAATGGAAATCACTAGCGAGAGGGACAACATCAAGTGTTGTATTAGGAGAATCACTAGGTTCAACACGTGGTGCATCATTCGGTTTAGGAGGATCATCACAATTTTTATCGTCTAAGCTCATAGAAGAGGAAAATTAAAAATTCAACTCATTATGCACTTGGTCATCAATTTTACTAGTTTCTTCATTGTCATCCAAATTAACCACAATAGGAGGACAAATGATAATATTCATAGAGGGTGTTGGTCCTTGTTGTGTTGTAGACATAAATTATGTTTGTTCTAGTAAGAGAGGAGGGTCATCATTTATTGCTTCTGTCAAGTTCGGATTTTGATTTTCAATTTTGTTCTCTTCATTCATCTTTTGAAAAATAACATGACGTCTGTGCCTACACTCTCTATCATTTATGTTTCTTTTATTATGGTTTTCAAGTTGTGTTTGCGTAGGAGCTGGTTTCTCAACCATAGAAGGTTGTTCAACCACTTTCTCTTTGGTTGTATAAATTTTCTTAGGAGGTATATTAGGGCTTGTTTTGTTTTCTCTAGACCTTTTGTAGGAAATAGGCAAGGTATATTTGATGGATGGATCTTGGTTTGTTGGAAGGGCTTTAAGCTCGCTATTTTTTTCTTCAAGGGGTGGAGGTTTGAGCATAGATGGAGGAAAATTCTCAAAGGATAATTTGGCTATGCATTTTGCTTTGAAAATTTGGTAGGATGGGAAAAGGAAGTCTTTACGGGGTCTTATAGGTTCCATGGGCTCAGGTCAAAAATAATCTAAGGAAAAAATTCCACAAGAAGATGAAGGGCTAAAGCCACTATGGTTTACTATGAATATTTCAATGCTGACTGGAAACTTTAAGCACTTATGGACAATAGATGGGACTGCATTCATGTAGAAAATACATTTGTAGCATAACTTCACATGAAATTGGTCTGAATTAGATATGATAGAGAATGATACATTTAATTTCTTCAGTCCTACTTGTAAAGGGATTATGATCGAGCTCATCGCAGCATGAGCAAAACCATCATGCATTTTAATCCATGCTTTCAATTTATCATATCTATATTGAGTAATTTCATGCACATATAAGAGTTCTTCTATGATCACATTCTCTCCATAGATGGGATCAATTAAAATCCCAGGAGTGGGCCTTCTATTGATTCTTCTATCTATGTAAAGAGGACCATCAGGTACATGTTTGATTGCTTCTTTTGAAGAGAAAGTAATGTCAGTGGGCATTATGGTTTGTTGTTTACAAGGTTTGATGTCAATCACTCCTATCATTGTATTAATAGGAATTTGGTCATTAGCATCCTTAGGATTTTGTTCATAATCATCCATAGGATTTTGTTCATTACTGTTCATGTTTTCATCATTTGTGTCAACGTTCATCACATCAGGATTAGTTTCACTAGCCTTAACAAATTAAATATTATGGTTGGGCATGAGATTGGTAAAGATTTGTAAGTTTTGGTTGGGAGGAGCTACAAACTTATTACCTTTGTCATTCACACCTCTAATTTAGATATGATTATAATCAATGAGGTCTTGCACAATATGTTTAAGATGCTTACAATGTTCTATATCATGTCCTTTTTGTTGGTGATAAGCACAATAGGAATTGTGTCTAAAGCTCGGAGGTAATGACTTGGCAAGGTCAAGAGGTTGAACAAGAGGTAAGGTAAGCATGTTTAATAGCTGATTTAAGATATTATGAAGTGTGTCAGGTAAGGGTGTAAATTGTCTTTGTAGATCCCCAAAGATATAAGGATTACTCTTTTTTATACTAGCTACTTGGGTATCAACTTGTTGGGTAGGTTGGGAGGTGGAATTTAGTTGAAGGAAACTTTTTATTTTGTCTTCTGAAAGGTTGGTAGGTGTTTTAGTTTGAAGATTCAGACTTTTTAGGATGGGTAGAGGTGGTTTTCGGTTCACTACTACCTATGAGATTATGATAATCTCAAAGGGAAGTGCATAAATGCATGAAGGAAGGGAATTTCATCATGGAAAGCTTGTCTCTTATCTTACTTTGTAAATTTTGTATGAACATATTTTGAAGGTGGGAATTGGGAACCTTCACACTAATTTGGGAATAAAGTGATTTGTAACGTGAAATAAATTCAATGACCTTTTCACCCTCATTTTTCTTACATCTCATCAAATCAGCTAATGTCATTTCAGGAACCATATGCATTTGTAAATGGTTAATAAAGGCTTCAGCAAGTTCATTGAATGAACGAATTGAGTTATTCGGTAATGTAGAAAACCAGTCTAAGGCAATGTCTTTCAAGGATCGGGGAAAAATTTTAGCCAAAAGTTTTCCCTCAAGGATAAAGTCACTACATAAAGTAGTAAAGGCATTAACATGATTTGCAAGATCTCCCTTTCCTCCATATTTCTCAAATCTATGGATCTCTATACCTTGTGGCACCGAAGTTCTCAATATCTCCAAAGATAGTGGGTTGCTTTTGACATAGTATGAAGGTGGACATTTTTTATTTTGATTTATGGTGGAAACTTGATGTTGAATGGATGAAACACTTTGTAAAAGGTGGTTAATGATAGGATCATTGCTTGTGGTTTGAGATGGTGGTGGTGTGTATGTGTTGGAAAGACCAGTGAATGGATTGCTTATGGGAGGAGATATAAGATTAGATGCCATGTAGGTATAAGGAGCACTAGTGGAAATGTTCAAGGTAGGAAGGATATTGCTAGTTAGTTGCATCATTGTGGTCACTTGAGGATTGGTATAGGTTGGAATGGATGTTATGGTTGAAGGGGGAGGAGTTTGATTTCCTCCTTGGCTTTGCACATTGTTTGAAGCTTGAGCACCATTAGTGGTGGAAGGAAGATGTTTTTCAAATATTTGAGCTATGTTACACACAACTTCCAGTCCTTCATCACTTTCCATCATGCGGTGAATACTATCTATGATAGGTATAATAGTGTTGGAAATGTTTTCAGTACTCATGTTATCTTGTAAATGAGCTAGGTCTTCATGCATTTTCATTATGTTTTCTTGAGGGATATGATCAACCATTGTTTGAACACTTGGCATAGCACTTGTAGGTAATGTAGGCATAGCAAAAGAGGTATCAAAGGCATGGTCCATACCTAGTGAACTAATACCAACACCAGAAGTAAGAGAGCTTGATAACCCAAGATTCACAATGAGTGTTTTATCACAAGATGCCATGAGTCTCACACTTCGTCTAACCATAGTATTAGTAGTAGGACACCAAGTACTACAACTCATACAAGGGATAAAAAAAAGAAAGTGCAATGAATAGAATATCTTATACTTACAATTACACTTGAAATGAATGAAATTGACATAACAACAATTCTACAAGCAGTAACAGAAAAATGAAAGCAAAAAAAAAAAGCACAGAAAAGCAATTTCAAATTCTAAAAACTAGAAAGTCAAAGTCAATAGTGACTAAGAAACCAATAAGGCATCTTGGTTGTACTGGTGAAATTCAGAGGTTCTAAGGACTTAAATAGACAACAAAAAACAGAGAGAGGATTCTGAGCTAGAAACCTTGAGGGACTAAGACACCAGGAAGGGAATTTTAGTCCTAGCAGAGGTTTTTATTAGAAAAACAACAAATTCTGGATTGTTTACAGTGTTCACAGGTTGCCTATTCAAGGAGATGATGTCTATAAATAGAAAATTATGAAAATGAATGCAAGAAAAAGTAACTAGTGACAAGCAATTGAATGCAAAGTTGAATGCAATTTTTTCAATTTTGGATGCAATAAGAATGTTTCTAAATGCAATTAGGATGATTGACAATGCACTTTTTAGTTTTTCAATGAAATGAAATGATGCAAGAATGCAAAAATGCAACCTATATGCACTTTCACTAATGCAAATACGAGAAACCCTAGATGCAATTTCACTAAATATGAGAAACCCTAGGTGCAATTTAACTAATACAAGATGCAATGCAAGAATGAATGCAACCTAGATCTAGAACTTTAATGAACTCTAAATCAGAAAGTGAATGCTCAAAAATTTCGGGTTCACCAAAATGAATAATGGGAAAATGGATGCTTTATAACCTAGGTCATAGAACACCACTTTTTTCCAATTATCATTCAAGGATGTCCTAGGAGTCCTAATTGGATTGACTATCAACCTCACAAGGTGAGTCAATTCTCAACAAAGAAGACCTAGGAAGGGGTTCTTTAAGCTTTTAGGGGTTCACCACCAAGCAAATGCTTTGAAAAGACAAATAAGCATTCAACCTACAAAACCTAGTAATGCAAGCTAAATGAAGGATGCAAATGATGAAATAATGCAACAAGTTAGGATATGTGTACTTGGGAAGTTTGGAAATGTGAAAAGGATTCTAGAAATGTAAAGAAGTTGTCAAAATATGTTATGGAGGACTAAGACACAATTTTGTCTTAGTCTCGCTGCTATTTTTTGGGGCAGATGCGAAATCTTCGAATGTAGGAACCAGATCTAGAAGAATTTCTAAAAAATACCTTCAAGAGGACTAAGACGCACTAGGTGGTGACTTAGTCCCATCTAGAATTTATGGAATCTTTGAATGTGGTCTTGAGGTTTGATGTCTGCACTTCCTTCTTCTCTGATCTCAAGTTTTGAAACTTTCAGATTTGGCCTATAGGTGAGTTTCCATGAAGATGACAACTTTGCAATGCAACTTTGCAACTTTGCACTTCAAATGATCTTCAAGTCTTCAACCTAAATCTACAATCACAAACATGCAAGAGGGGAAAAACTTGTTGATTGTTAGTAAATGGGGGTTTTCCTTGGTCAAACCCCTTGTTCGTAATTAAACCTTGAAATGAAATGGAGGGAAATGATGAATGAAAAACATGCAATGTTACAACTCACCAAAACATTGTTGTAAAGTCTGCAAACTTGTGTGCAATGGCTAGCTTGGATATGGATCTTGAATCAAAGAAATGCTTGATAGATATGGACTTGAATTGCTTGCTTGAATCAAAACCCTACATCACAAATGTTAGCACAAAAAAAAACATGATGCAAGAAGATATTTTCTATGATGCTTGAATCTTGATGATGGCTCCAAATGCTTGATGAAATGCTCTTGAATGCTTGGATGCTTAGATTTATTGTTATCTTGTTATCTTGTTATATGAAAATGAGAGGAAGGAACCTTGTATTTATACTTATCCATGCTTAATATCTTGAAATTACACCACAACAAGCCGGCATATGAATTCATTAATTAAAGGAGGCTAAATCTTGCTAGAATCTGAAATTAAATCCTGAAAATACCTTAAGGGGGACTAAGATGCCCTGGGTGGTGTCTTAGTCCTAAGGCATGAAACTCGAGGCATAGACTCCAAAAAGGGACCTATTTAGGTGTGCTCAAAATCAAGGTCCCAATACCTTTGGGGGAAAAAGACGCCCTAGGTGGTGTCTTAGTCTCAACCCAAAAATCAGGGACACTTAGACATAATCATTAAATTATCATTTACCCTATGATGTTTGTCGGGATTAGCTAGAAAAAGATACAATTCATTAGGCTTGTGGATGCAAAATAGGACCAATTAAGACATAAATAAGGATAAATAAAGTAAGGCGGGCCCAAACAAGTGTGAAAATGCAAGGGTATGCATTTTCCTACACTACAAATAGTATAGTATATTTGTATTATTAAATTTATATTTACTATTATAGATAGCTTAAATACATCTATCTCAAAAACATTGAGAGATTAGTTTTAAGTTATTTTATTTTACTTCAAAACTATTTAGGTATTATTTTATTTTATTTACATCATTTACTTTATTATATAATAGAAAAAATATTTGAAATTACAATAATTTCATTTTATTAATTTTTTCATTGTCTTATATTTCCTTTTCTTTTCTTTTAATTATATATATATATATATAATTGTTTTATTTTAGTACATAAAATCTACTTAGTACTAAAATATATATTTAAAATACATTACTTTATTTCTACTTGAATTTAAAATTTTAAGTGCAATTTTATTAATTCTTATATACTTGAATAATATATTTTATTTTAAAAAATTAAAAAGTTAATATTTATTGTATAGTAATCATATAATTATTTTAAGAGTATCATCCACTATTTTATTTATTTAACGATAGTTAAATAAAAATAAGATTCACAAAAATATAATAATTCTATAGTGTTTTTTTTTGTAAAAGACATTAAGCTGACTATATATATTATATAATATAAAAGATTACATCATAAAGTAGTTGTAGGCATTTCAAAATATGGAAAAATATTCCATTTCAACCCTATCTAGATAGCACTAATGTGATATTTTGTAATTACAAAATGTCAACTTCTATAACAGTTGACTTTGCTAATAGTATGATAGCACTTTGGCATATATTAGCTTTTTACATACATATGGCTGTGTTATCAAAATCACAAAAAATATTCACCAACTTGTAGATGCACATTCAAGAGTTTCCTACTAAAGAGCTTTCTGCATTCCCATCTTTCTACATAATTTTATTCCTTGGTGGAGTTGCTTGTGAATTTTTTGTTACATTCATGTCTGGAAGAATCGGTTGAGGAAGAGGCATGATTCATTGGACATTCTGGCCCATTGGAGTTGCTTGTGATTTTGTTGTTCCTTGTTGTAATGCAATTGGAGTTTTGATATTACCAGCTTGGTGGCAATGATGTGTTAAAATAAAATACACTACATGATTTTTTTTTTTTGAATTTTCTTTCCATGTCAACACCCAACTCAAAAGGAAGATGACTTAACTCCCTATATAGATAGCTAGATGAGTTGAATTCAAGTGACATTTTCATGGCATTATATATTTTTCTGTAGCAAACTTTGTGATGCAGATAGTGTCAAGGAAATATTCCTCCAACATATGCTTCTCCCTGCCAAAAATCATACTTCTGAATGATTTTGAGTAAAGCATTTTCCTGCAAAAATACTTCTTGAATTACAACATTCATAATTTTCTGCATATCTTAGAGATTGGGGTTTAAATCTAGGATATTGGAAACAAAAATAGACACCAAGTTTGATGGGAAAATTATCCTCAGGGTTTTTAGGTGCAATATCTCCTCCCCTATTATAGTTTTTACACACTTGAACACAGATGAGCAGTCTACTTTGGACACATGTGACAAGTGTTCTTTCTCCAACCCTTTTGAAAATGGTAGTTCTCATTGTTGCACTAGAAACAGTGCCCTGTAGTTTCTGGGGATATATTTCATGGGGGAATTGAAATGTAAACTAATCTCTCAACACAAAGGATAATTGAAGACCAGACAAGCACGATGCGGGCTACTTGAAATTGCATAATTAATAATCCTTAGAGCTTACCCAAAATGCATGTAGAACACGTAAAGTTTTTCTTGAAGATGAAGAGATACTAGTATTTAGATCTCACCCATGAATCAACATACCTAGGAGAGGACTTGATGCTTGTTTACGACACTTGGAAATGCTTCTTCGAAAAAGCACTCTACTTTCGACAATAATTTTGCAGTGTTATTAATTTTTTATGTAGATTATATATATAATTTTTGAATGTTGGTTTTTTAATAAATTTTGTTAACATGATCATGCCATTACACTTCACCCCTTGGTGTCACTATAGTTATGCCTCTCAAAATAATAATTATTAAACATATTAATAACACATATTGATTATCTTAGATACATCTATCTAAAGACATCGAGAGATATCAGCCTCGAGGTGCCTATATTTAAATTGTTATTGAGAATAGATAGGCACCTCGAGATTGATATCTCTTAGCATCTTTTAGATAGATTTATTTAAGATATCTATGCTAGTAGTATTTGTAATGCGGTATGTAAAATATTAATTTAGCATCTTCTTATGTTTGAATAAAATATTATTATCCTGTGTAAATAATGAATAAGATATTTCATATTAAACTAAAAATATAATCTCCATGCTAAGTAATTAGAGTATAATAGAATAATTTAATATCTAATAATGTATACATTACATAAACTTATTGTGTTTCCAAAGATTTGAGTCTTTTTTCCTCAACTCTCCTTTTGGTGAGTCCCTTCCATGTTTTCATTTTTTATAACGATCATGTGAAAATGTTGTTGAGATTTCAATTCCATCCAAGGATTTATCACTTGAAATAGCAACAAATGTTAAGCTTTCTCTTTCTCTCGGTCCCATATCAATTATTTCCTTGGAAAGAGTCAATCGTTGTGATTTGTGGATTGTTAGTGCCCAAGCTAATCATAATGGCAATTGACATGTGCACCCCCTTTGTATTGGTGAAATTAAAATTATATTTGGAGATGCATCTTCAAATGGCATTCCTCAGTAATTATAAATTTTAACCATAGCATATATTGGTGGATTTGGTGGGGGACTTCTAGGTTTGTATATGATGTTTTGAATGTATCCCAAAGCTCCATTTACAAAGGCCTACTTCTATCCATATATTAGAGGTTAACATGACTCTTGCATCCTTCATAATTAATAATTCAACACGTAATTAATCATTTTTTCCTCCTATTGGATTAGTACTACCTTATTTAGTCGTAATCCTATGGGCTATCAGTCTCTTAATTGTAACATAAGAAAAAGGGAACCCTAAGTTTAGGGTATAAACATAGGGTTTCTTTTGATCCTTTTTCAAAGGTACATTAGGATGCAGATCAACAAGGTGTTTAGATTGAATTTCAACCATGAAGGTGAGTCAATCAGACCTAGATCTGATCCTTTTTAGCCTTAGAAATGGACCAAAATTTATTTTCTATGACTAACATAATTAGACTATATGGCCTAATGTGAAAAATGAAAGATTCAAATAATGCACAAATTGAAAGAACAGTTTGCAAGTAGTCTAGGAAGTGTAGAGGACTATGTACCTATCTAGAAAAGTTGGCATTGATCTGAATACAAGGATAGAGTTTTCCTAGGGTGTATAAGTCCTTGTACACCTTTCCTAATCTATTTTTGAGGTCCTCTAGTGATAGATCTGAAACTTCCATTTCCACCCACGAAGTTGTTGGATCATTGTTGGATAATTCTGTAGATGAGTTTCCATGAGCTGACAAGTTGTAGGGCTTCAAATGCAATAATGAAAAAATTGTCTTCAAGATTCCTTTAATCCTCTTCAAACCTAAAACTTGCACATTCAAATACAGGGAAATGTTGTGCAATTTAGGGGCTTTCCTTGGACAAACCTCATGCTAGTGTTTCCACTTCTACGATGGCAATGTCAACGATAAAATGATAATGGATAGGAAGGAATGATGAAATAATAAAGTTTTGCAGCTCACCACCCTGCATTGGCCTCCTTGAAGGACTAAATTCATAAACATCACCTCAAGGTCTTGGATCTTTCTTTCTTGATTGCTTGAATTACTTTGGGAGGCCTACAAAAGGGATTATCCTTCACAAAACAATGATAATATCACAATATAAAATCACATACACTTTGAAATGATATTTGTATCTTGAATTGTTGTAATAAATCATTGAAATGTTGCTCTTGACTGCTCTTGATAGTAATAATTGCTCATAAAATCTCCTAATTTCAAATGGTGAAAAGACTAGGTATTTATAGGCATTTATTCAATTTCATGAAAAATTAGATCCCGATAGTCAACATTTGTAAGTTGGGTTTTGAATGTTAAAATGTTGACACTGACATATCCAAAATTAGTCCCTAGTAGAATAAGAGGACCTCATACACCCTAGGGTGAATGGGTCCTAGCCCTATTTTCTAGGACATTAAGTGTTAGGGGAAAAACAATAACTAGATTCATTTGTTCATTGCTTGTAATCTATTGAAAAATGGTAAAAATGGGTCTCAAGATGCATAATTTAGAAAATTAGGAGCTTAATTAGGTCCAATAATTTAGGGGGGACAAAATATAGTGTGAAATTGTCAAGGGTGACAATTTTTGTCACTACATTTAGCCCCCTATTTAGTGAGAGTTTAAACTTACGCTTAGAGTCACACTAAAGTAGAATATCTATGTCAAGAGGGGTACGATTGTCTAAATGTTGAAGAGATAGGATGACCAAAGATCTAGGGGGAGTGCGCAAGCCCACAAGAGCCAAGATCCCATGGAAAACAAACATAAGCACAAAAGAACATGCACATGTATGAAATGCAACAAGACAACATACACAAACATACATGTAATAAATTATCTTATGTTAAATAAATGATCATAAAATGGAACAAGGAATATTTTGGTCAAGTCTTCCATGATAAAAAAGAAGTGGTTCATTGTTTAGATGAGGTTCAACATGATATTCAATCTAATGGTCTGAACTGTGCTCTTCAATTAGAAGAAGACACTCTTCTTTCTCACCTTCATGAGGTCATTTCTAAAGAGGGAGATTTTTGGAAACAAAGATCAAGAGCAGTTTGGCTCAAGATTGGGGATTGTAATACCAAATTATTTCATCTTTCCTCTTTATAACATAAGGTTCCCAACAAGATCAGCTCCATTGTAGTTGATAATTCCTTGTTGGAAGATGAAGATTATATCCAAAGAGCTGCCTCAAATTACTTTTCAAAGCTACAGAAGGATGATTTGTGATATGATCAAGAGTATGATAACAAGTTTTCAAAGGTTATCCCTAGCCTTATTTTTTAGGAGAAAAATTTTAAGCTCACCTCCATCACTTTTGTGGAGGAGATTAAATCAATGGTTTTTTCTTTTGAGGGGAATAAATCCCTTGATCTTGATAGTTTTATTTTCCTATTTTTTCATTCTTTTTGGGATATTGTGGTTGTGGATACATGGTTAATTCTACTAAGGAGTTCTTTGGTTGCAAAAAACTTCTAAAAGAGCTTAATTCTAATTTTTCTTTTCTTTTCACTCCTTTAAGTCTATGTAATGCTATTTATACAATATTTTCAAATATCTTGGTAGTTAGACTTCAAGATGTCCTTCCTTCACTCATTTCCAAGTAGTAGAGTGGTTTTGTTCATGGGTGTAAAATTCTTAATTCTATCATCACTGTTCATGAAGCAGTTCACTCCCTTTTGATTAATAAAAAGGTTGGTTTCTTCTTAAGTTGGATCTAGTCAAAGCTTATGATAGAGTTAATTGAAGGTTTCTACTTAGGGTGTTATCTTTCTTTGGGTTTTGTCACAAATTTATTTAGCTTATTAAGCAATTGGTGTGGACTCCTTACGTTTTAGTTTTGGTTAATGGTTCTACCTCTCCCTTCTTCTATAGCTTGAGGGCTCTACACTAGGGGGATCCAATTTATCTTCTCCTTTTTATTCTTATGTCAAATGTTTTGGGAAGGAGCATTCAAAAAGCTATGTTGGTGAGGTCTTTGAGAGGTCTCAAGCCCTCCTCTGTTGCATCAATAATGTGTTGATGATATAATAATCAAGGGGGAAGCTTCTATCAAAGAAGTTAAGGTGATTAAAATAATTTTAGAGGGTTATGAGAAAGATTTTAAGTAACTAATCAGTCTTTCAAAGAGTATGATGTATTTTCTCAATACCCCTACTTATCTTCAAACCAAGCTTGCAAAAATTTTGAATTGTAATTTGGGCAATCTTCCTACTTCATATTTGGGTCTTCCACTGTGTGGGTCGAAGATTCTTGATTCCTTCTAGCTTGGGTTGCTGGATAGATTTAATAGCAAATTAGATGGTTGGAAAGGTGCCCTTCTCAGTCAAGTTGGAAAGTTACAACTTATTATTTCCACTTTGCAGTACTTACTTGTTTATACCTTGATCTTATTTAAGGTCCTAGTAAAATTTGAGGATAAATTTGAACAAATTATGAAGAATTTCCTTTGGTCTGGTATTGAAGACAAAAATAGAATCTCTTTAGTGGTGTGGGATCAAGTCTATAGGTCGAAAATGTAGGGAGGACTTGGTATCAAAAGAATTAGGAAGCTTAATTGGCCCTTTTATCTAAAAATATTTGGCATCTCCTTTGTGAAGAATCTAGTTAGGCTTCCTTACTAAAGAATAAGTATTTGTCGGGGTTCAAAAATTCTTGGGATATTTTCAAAGTGAATAACTTTCCTAATGATTCATTCTTTTGGAAGAAATTTATGTCATGTATAAAGGTTATTAAGGATGGTACTAGGTGGTTTTCTGGATCTATGGCAGTCAAATTCTATTCTAGGAGGATTTTTGGTGTGACATTGGGCCACTCATTGATCACTAGTGGGATCTCCCTTTTAGAGATTCTTGCTTAAGACTCTTTGGATGTTGGGTGGTTGATTATATTCATGATGGTAAATGGAAAAAATGACAAAATGAGGACCCCTCCCTTATTGACCTTCAGGCTTTCTTGTCTTGGATCTGTATTCCTTCTCATCCTAAGGCTAATAGGATTATTTGGTATTTGAACTCTAATGGGTTGTATTCTATTACTTTAGCTTTTGGAAGGTTGTTGGATATGCCAAACCTGTATCCCTTTTAGAGTGGTTTGTGGAACAAATATTTAACTCCCAAGATCATTTTTTTCTAGCTTCTTACATAGAATAAGGTTTTGAATTTGGACAATCTTTAAAAAAGAGGATTTCCCCTCCCTAATAGATGCATCTTATGTGAATGTGATGTTGAAAATGGTTTCCACATCTTCCTTGAATGTGGATTTTTAAGATATATTTTGGGAAGATTCCTTTCCCTTTGGAATCTTGGCTAGTTGTTTCCAAATTATTTCAAGGATTTCATGGACCAATGGGTGTGTCCTTCATCCAATCCTTCCTTTCTCGTGCTCTAGTATTTTATGGCTCTACACATAGCTTGAGAACTCTAGAAAGAGAGGAATGATATGTTCTTTAGAGATGTGAGGCTTAAGGAAGAGGTTGTTTTATTTAAAATTCAAAGGGATATTAAAGAGAATTTTAAGGTCAGGTTTTTGGATAGATCTTCAGATGGCCAAAAGATAAATTTACATTTATGTATGATTTGATGGTTACTATCAAATGGAACATGGTGTTTGAATTATCCTTTCCTCTCAAATCCTTCAGGAAATCTAGAGAAAATGTTGAGTGGAGACGACCACCACAAGGGTAGATTAAAATTAAATTTTATGGGATGACAAAGTGGAATCCTTGGCCTGCTAATTGTGGGGGGTGTTGAGATATGAATATGGTAGGCTCTTATCAGCAATGGAACTCCCTTTGGTAACCTAAACCAATCACCTTGCTGAGGTTGAAGCAATGTTTAATGCTATTAAATCGATAGTTGATAAAGGCTATAGAAAGGTCTAGATTAAGAGGAACTCTCTTAACATCATTAGATGTTTACAAAATCAAAGAAAACCTAGCTGGACTATTGAAGTGACTATCCATGCTATGATTCACATGTTTGAAGATGTAAGGATATCTCACATTTTTAGGGAGGGGAAATTGTTGGCAGATTTTTTGCCAATGAGGAGGTAAGTCTAATGACTACTAAATTATGGGAAGGGTACAAGTCGATACCCACTAAAGCTTTGGCCTTATTGAAAAATGATGTCAAGCATGGATTATGAAGAGATATGGGATAGGTGTTTAATGATTACTTATAGTATCACATCTTTTGTGGGAATTTTGAGTCCATTTCCATTTTCTCTAGTTTGAAAGAGAGAATATTCTAGAACTTACCGTGGAGGAAAGTCTATGAAAATTGGAGGTGATCGTAGCAAGTAGAACCACTCTCGTGTGATGGTTTGAGAAAGAAGCATAAGGTGTGGTGGATATTGGAAGAAGGGGACCTCACTCCATTTATGGAGTAGCTCCATGGTTTTTATCATGAAGCCTAAAATATTTTTGTTAAAGGTTGGAGAAATAAGACCCTCATAGTGCATGGTGTGGAATTCTCAATTACCAAGGAGTTTATCCCCTAGATTTTTGGTCTGCAATTACAAGGTTGGAGGTTTTCCAAGGATAGGAAAGGGAATAAGGATGTGATGAACCAATTATTTAAGGGAAATGAGAGGGAGAAGCTAGTTAATCTCTCTTCATAAGGGTATAATAGATTATCTATCAAACCCATTTGGGCCAAAGTCACATAAGTGATCATGTAGTATGTCACCTTGGATGGTAGATATACTACAATTCTCAGAGTGCATTTTAATTTTCTTAATCACTTTAGGCATAAGCTCTTGGTCTTTTTTCCATTCTATTTGCTTGCCTCCCTAGAATCTTCGATGAAAGTTCATGTGAAAAACATTAAGTTACTTGTCTTACATGAGGGATTAATATTCTTAAATCATGGAGCACGTCAAGGCTAACACTCTTGCTAAGACTCTAGAAGGAAAATATTTTGGTCACAAAAAAACCATAAAGTTGTGAAATATTTTTCTTCTAGTTTTGATAACTCAAACTTTGAAGAAGATAATGAATGGAAATTGTACTTGGACGTTGGGGATGATTTAGTTGAGGCCCTCTCTTCCTCTCCCTCATATTCGGGTGAACAAAAGAAGAGGAAATTGAAAGCTAAGAAAACCTTAGCACCCAAGAAGAAAGCCAAAAAAGCTTGTTCTTGGTTTGACGATTCCCAGATAGGGGATGAAGACCTTTCAACATGCAGAATATTTTGGGTTTGGCTTGAGTAAAGGAAAAGAGAAGGTGATTGAGGAGGTCATGGTTGTGAAGAATGGGGTAAAGTGTTGGGTAGTACTCTTGCTACTAGTTTGGGAAAGGCTACTTTTATTTTAGGTAACATCCATCCCCTCTTTGAAGATTTATCCTATCTTCATGAAGAAAGAGAGGATTTGTAGGATGTTTTACGAATGGGTAGGGAAGAGGTAACCTATAATTTTAGACTAACAAATGTTTCATGCTAGAGCTCAATAAAGTTAATGTTAAGATTTGAGGCCTGAAAGAGAAGATTTCCAATGAAATTAGGGGGAATTCTTCTTCAGAGTTGAATGAGTTAAAAGAGAGGTTGTTGGAGACAAAGGGTTTTGTCATGGAGCTCAAATAAGATTGTGATGAACACATTCAGGGTCCAAAGAAGAATATTCAAGAAATATACTCTAATATGCAGAACCTTTTAAAAATCAACCATTGTTCAATTAAGAACAATACAAAGACCCTTAAAATTATCATGAAGAAATTAATAAATTTGAAGGAAGAGTTGAATGTTGGGCTTCATGGGAGTGTAAATTTGAAAGAACCACCCACAAAAGAGAAAGGAAAAAAGATTGTGATGGAAGAAGAGAAGGTTCCAAGAGCTAGAACTCGAGGGATTAAGAAAAATTCCTTCTATGAAGAGAATAATGAGCTGATTTCCATGGTCAACCTTCATTACAATCAAGAAATAGAAGTGGCAAACACACTGAAGAATATGAATTAGGCCTTTTTTTATTCTTTTCATTTTTTTGTTCTACTGTTGTTTTGTTGTTGCTTGGATGCTGCTAGTCTTTGTTATTTTTAATATCAATAGCATTTTGTTTCAATGGATTTTGATTCCCTTCAAAACCTATTTTCCCCCTTTAATCAAAATGTTTATAATAAATTCTAAGATGTACTTCAAATTTTAGACCTTGTTTGTTGATTTATATTTTTCTCTATCTAACATGTTAAGATTCATGCATTAGTAAGATTAATAGTGTGTAATAGAATATTGATGAAGAAAATTGTAGGTTGAAATATAGTGTATATTTCAACCTACACATGCACCCATTTCTTTTGTTATTGATACATTAGATTGTAATTATATTTCTCACTATAAACAACTCATTTTTAAATAATTTAAAAAGTTAATATGCAAATTAATTCCTAAATTGAACTATTACTAATACATGTAATAAATTTCTACCATGTCTTTCAAATATTAGACCTTATTAATTGATTTCATTATAAGTTTAAGAGAAAATTTAAATTACAAATTTAAATAATTCAAAAATTCAATATATAAATTAATATAAAAATTAAATTATGAATAATAATAATAAGGCAATGATGACATTGAGTGAGGGTCTTGTGAAACATGATAAGAAAGAGGAACACTTCTCTTATGCAGAGGCTTTGGTAGCATATGGTGCTCAAGAGGATGCTCAAGCCATGGGTAGTTTGTTGTACAACCAAGGATTGAAGATGATACCCAAGGCAAGGAGTGAATTGTGCAGATTGCAACCAAAAATGTTAATATTGAAGTGATAGAGGAGATTGTTGACATCATGATTCTTGATAATTTTCTATATTGAAAGATAAAAAAGGCTTAAAAATCAAGCTATAATTGCAAAGTTTATTGACATTTGTTCGGTGATGGATTTTATTAAGGGATGGGATTCTCACACTTGGGTGGGGATGAATCTTGAGATTATTCTCTTGACACTAGGTTTTATACAATTTTTCTTCCAATCAAAACAAGTGATAGAGACAAGATCCTTAAGGGGGGTCCCTGACTCATGGGGAATTCAAGTCTTTATACTAGGGCTTGGTCTCTTGGCTTTGGCCCCTAATCAGATCCTATCAAGGTGGCACCAGTCTAGATTAGGATGCACAAGCTCTCATAGGAACTTAGAACATGAGAGGTATTTAGACTCATTGGGAACTCCTTAGGGGAGTATTTACAGTGTTTGGCTTCTCAATGAAATAGTGTTCTTGCACCCTTCACATGCATATGTGTGAATTTGGACTTAAGTAGACCCCTCATGCACATGATCTAGTTGTCCTCTATTATGGGCAAGAGGCTCCAATAGTTAGACTATGAATTCCTACCCATTAGATGTTTTGGATGTGGCCTGATCGGGCACATGACAAAGTTTTGCAAAAAGAAGCACAAAGAAGCTGGGAACAATGTTGGATTTTTGGCTCATCTTAAGTCCTTGATATGTTTTGAGGGGAAGAAGTGGGATTTTATAGATGAAAAGGGAGGAGGTATTGATCATGATAGGAATGTGGTCCCTCCACCTTCTGAGTCTCTAAAAAATGGTACAAGGGCCCTTATCAAGGATCTTAACAAGTTTGTTCGGTCAGGGATTAGAGGGATCTCTTCTCTAAGGAGTAGGTGGTTAGAGGTCGGATCCATACTCAGGGAAAAGATGAGGAATGAGAGGCAGAGGTAATTACCCCTATTTATGTGTAGAATGATGGGAGGAGCAGAACCAAACCTATGAAGGGAGCCCACACTAATAGGGTTAAAGACCCCACTCCTGATAGAGGAGAGGAATTAGATAAGGAGAATGACTGGTCCATAGCCACTAGGAGAAAAAAAAAGTTTGGAGGGAAAAACAACATTTTGATTAATGATAGAGGTACTAATAACAAAGGTAGAAAGGAAAAGGCCTCTAAGGAAAAACTCAAGGCCGTGGAGGAAGTTGAGAATGGCACACAAGCCTTGATGAGGCATTTTGTATCAAATAGAGGCAGGAACCTCCTTGAACCCAAGAGGTCATGAAGATCCTAAACTAGAATTATTGTGGCCTTAATGGCTAAGAGAAACATCATTTACTCAAATGACTTATAGAGGTTGAATGCCTTGCCATTCTTATGTTGCAGGAAACTAAGATGGAGAAGGACTAGTTTATCAACTTTATCTCAATATTTTAGAGAAATAGTGATAGGGTTGTTGGGAGTTCCACTGGGATTGCTAGTGGCCTAGCAATTATTTGGAATAGAAACATTATTACCGAGGTGGAAGTGGAATTTGAGAACTTCTATATTTTTTTCCACTATAAAATGGTTAGGTACAATGAGATTTTTTTTTGGTTTCCAATTTTCATGGGCCTAATTTGATAGGAGATAAACTAGAGGCTTGGGAGTATTTCAAAAAAATTATATTGTTGAATGGGACTAATAATTGGCTTGTTAGAGGTGACTTCAAAGAGATTTTATCTCTCGAGGAGAAGAGGGGGGCAAGGCCCTTAACACACAAGGTTCTTTCAATTTTAGAATATTTTGTGAAGGTTGGTGCTCATTGACATTAATCCCAAGGGTGGTTGGTTTAATTGATCCAAAAAAAGAATAGGAGAAGATAATATCAGAATCAAACTTGATAAGTTCCTAGTTGTTTTTGATTGGTTCTTGTGTTCAACCTTCTTTATATCTAAATTTTTACACTCTAGCAGCTCTGACCATTGGCCAGTTTTACTCTTAGTGAATAAATCCTTTAAGCCTAGAGGTATTCCTTTCAATATTTATGGTTTTTGGTATGAATACCTAGGTTTTTATTAGATGGTGGAAGTCTGAGTTTAAGGGATGGAAAAAATTTATTCTTCATAACAAGCTTAAGGAGGTGAGCAGGCAAGTTAGATATTGGAATACAAATTATTTTAGAGATTTGTACAAGAAAAAGGATAAGGTATAACTGGACTTGTGCAATGTAGAATCAAATATAGAAACTAAAGGATTTTCCTCAGAGCTAAGGGCTAAGGAAGTGGGACTGATTGAAGAATACAACAGGTTGCTCTGAATGGAAGAATTTTTTTGGCATTGAAAGTACAGATTTAATTGGTTGTGGGAGGGTGATAGGAATACAATTTTTTTCCACATAGTCACCAATATCAAGAGACAAAATAATAGAATTTTGAAAATCCAGACTCCTGAGGGGAAATCCTTAGAAGTTGTTGAGGCCATTCAATTGGAAGGGAAGAACTTTTTCTAGACCCTGATCAGTGCTCCTCCTAAGTTAGATCTTGATGCCCAATGGGAGATTTTGAGTAAAATTCCTAGCCTTATTCAAGAAGATCAAAATTCTTCCCTTCTTGCCCCCTTCTCCAAGGAGGATATTATGAAAGTTTTATTCTTTATTGGTGCTAGGAAGGCCCCCGATCTAGA
Source organism: Sequoia sempervirens (assembly GCA_007258455.2). Taxonomy (NCBI): domain Eukaryota; kingdom Viridiplantae; phylum Streptophyta; class Pinopsida; order Cupressales; family Cupressaceae; genus Sequoia; species Sequoia sempervirens. The sequence goes on along the minus strand of VDFB02180860.1, from coordinate 9,888 downwards.
TAGTTTTTGGATTAAGTTTTTTAAAAATACTATCAACTCATTGGTGATTATGTTTGGTTAGAAGTTAAGGAGAGTAGGTTGTGTAGGACTATCTTTAAACCTTGAAACATAAATTTTATATCTCTTATCCCCAATCTAAGAGCTCCTATCTACTTCAATCAGTTTAGGCCCATTTCTCATTGTAACACAATTTACAAAGTTGTGGCCAAGGCTATGGCTTCTAGGCTCCAGGTGTGTTTAGAAAGCTTCATTTTAGGAGATTAGAGTGGTTTCTTGAAATATAGATAGATATTAGATGGAATAGTGATTACCCAAAAATTTATCCATTCCATCAAAATTAGGAAGAAGGAAGGTATGACTATCAAGTTAGACATGAACAAGGCCTATGCCATAGTTCCTTGGGACTTTCTTTTGAGAATTAAAATGAAACCAAAATTCAATGAATCCTAGTGCAAGTGGGTTCAAAGTTGCATTTCATCCACTTCCTATGTTCTCCTTATTAATGATGTCCTAACCGATTCTTTTTGTGCTAGTAGGGGACTTTGCTAGGGTGACTTGCTATCTCCTTTCCTTTTTCTTATCTTAGCTGAGGCCTTGAGTAGAAGCTTACAAAAAGAAGTTAGTACTGGAAATCTCAGAGGGCTGCAATTCTCACAAGGTTCAAATAACATCTCACATCTTATTGAAAGTATATTGTTGGTGTTTTCATTGATGTCAACAGTTGCTAGTGTTGGTCATTGATGTCAACTATATAGAGATTGTGTGTTGAAGTTGTTGGAAGGATGTTGGTGTTGTCATAGTTGGGGGGATTTTTGTCAAGAACTTGTTGTGATTTGATAAGAAGGTGTTATGGTGCTATCATCAATGTTTTCAATGATGTCTTGATGAATAAGAGTTGTAGCTGCAATAAGTTCACTTTGTTTCCAAATGCTTTTGAGAAAATTTGAATAAAAGAGATTATAGTGTGATAGAGCAGTGTTTAGTGTTGTGATCCAAATTTATTCATGGTTGAAGTCATGCTTGTGTGGTTTGGATACGTTGATCAAAGGTGTTCAAAGGTGTTATATCCAAAGTTGTAAGTTTTGGATCAAAAGGCAACGAAAGTTATGTTCACTAGTGTGTGTGTCTGTGAAGAAGATTGTATGGGAGAAACGAGATTGCTCCACATTTATCCGCATTGGAGTTTCATGTCTTGTAGATTTGGGGATGTGCTTATAATGTCTATAGCTACTTTCCCTTGAGGTTTCAAGTGTTGAGGTGTTCAGTGAAGTTGGTTAGTGAGCTGGATATCTGTGCTAGTGTGTTTGGTTGCACATAATGATGGTGTTCTCAGTTTCAAGTGGTTGTGGCAGAGTTGAAAAATATTTAGATGATACTATAATATTTTGAGATGTTGTATGGATATTGTTGAGTGTTGCTATGTGGTCTGTGTGACCTGGAGAGGTGTACATGTTGTTGCTTGTTAGTGTTAGTGCAAGTTTGGTTGACCTAGCATGCTAGTGATAATTACAGAAGTGGTGTGTTGTTTGTGGAAGATTTGAAAAGAATTTCAATATAGATTTGGGTCCTATTTAACCCTTGGTGTGGTTGTCCTTCACTTTTTTCCACTGTGGAAGTTTTTGGTGTTGACATGTTTTGTAATTGCAAGTTTGAGCTACATAGCTGACCTTGGAGAATGTTTTCAAGGTTGTGGATGGTATAATGCAAGGTAGAGTGTTGGAGAATAGTGTGTGGTGTGTTGTGGTGAAAAATGTGATCATGTGTTGTGATGTGTGTTATCTTTGATTATTCAGGCTACCAAACATAGTGAGTAAAGGGTGTTTGGCTCGCACTCACAAAAGGATATGAATATCACAGTGAAACTTTCCTAAGAATTGGACATTCCGACAGGTGACTAATATCTTTCTGTGGACGTTCATTTACTTGTCAAACCAGGGGACGTAGACTTTAAATGGCGCAGCAAAATATATGCACTAGGAATTTGTTTTAGTCAAATCTTAGCAAAAATACATACTAGAAAGAAATTCTATCTAAGCTACAGAATGGTAATACATAATTCTTTAACTCAACTATGCTTGATTAAAACAGAAACTGTAACAGCTACGACTGAAGCACAAACCATGAACTGGCCTTATGCTGTAGGAACAGTCACAGGGATGGACTCTCTATGCTGTAGGAGCAGTGTAAGACTGAGTTTGCATAAAAACTTCAAAAGATGAAAACTAACTGGATATCAGCAGAAAAGAACATCTAACTAATTAACTACAGATACTTACTAAGTGGGCCCCCTTAGCAAGCATCTACTGATTACACAGATGCTGAACTCAGAACTATGATCTTTATTCATGAAAATAGAGGTAAATACATCTGGTGGCGGCTTTAACAACAAACTCTTAACCACAGTCAACAGTTACATCTTTTCATTGCATTAAGCACGGTTACCCGATCTGCTTCTCTATTTCTATCTTACCTAAAATCATCTATTACTCATTCTCTCTCTCTTTACCCTCCAAAATGGAGAAGTGTCCCCATTCTACTTGGAATTAAAAAAAAGACAGCTAACTGCTCGCTGTCCAGAAAGGCGTGGGTAAAGTATATCTGGTCTCAAGGAATGACTTTATAAATGAATTTATGTGTTGACTTGGAATTGAGAGAGAGAATCTAGCGCTCACCCTCTCCTCCAGTTGACTTTTCATTAAAATCTTTCCAAATCGATTTTGGTCAAAGGATCTTTGGCGGAGCTTCCTCAAGTAAATGCGGGAAATGGGCTTTTCTTTGCGGCGAGATAAAGTGGCAGCTTGACTGATCCTTCTTCCAACGACACTGTGAAACAAAAAGGTAGCAGGGCGTGCAAGAAGAGGGCATATGGTACACCTACGATATCTATTCATTAATCACACATTTCAAATCTACTTCACCACAAAAGCGCCCTACGATATATCAACCATTTTGATCCAGCAGGAGTAATAAATGCAATCAAGTCAACACAATGAGCTACGAGAATATAAAAGTGTCTTGCTCAGGATAACTCCCCATAAAAGGTTTCATCAAAGTTAGCGACCATGAAACCAACAAAAATGAAATCTGTTTAAAGTTTTATCCTTATCATCAAATTGAGCATATTTAGGGTCATCACTTCTGCTTAAATCATGGGTCCTCCGGCATTAACTCAGTGATTTCTCACGAGTAGGTAGTGGTTGGATGACTACGGAATGGATGTCCAAACCCGTAATGATCCTCACGAAATCCATTTTTATATACTGCGGTCTCTTCTACAATTCCTTGTTAGATTTGTAGCTGATATGAGAATATAGGGGCCACATTAGCACAGGGGGTCTGAATGTCAGTGGCAGCCACAATTCAAATCTTTTTTGAAGTCCCAATTGAATATATCTACTAGTTCGTTTGAGTGCAGCTGTAAAGTTGAGGGGACCATGTGGTTCTGACTTTCTTAACCCAACAGTCAATTTTTCCCATCTTTTCTCAGTTCTGGTATATGCTAATCTCCAAAATGAATATTGCTGTGCCTGGAATTCATTATATACTTGCTTTCTGATGTCAAATATTTTTGCTCTGGCTGAAACATTATTAATACCATATGTCAATGCAAACCAATCTTTCAGCATTGCATGTGGGTTTGAACTTTGAGAGCGTAATGGGACAGGCTCGATTTTCTCAATTTCCTCATACGTTTCCCACTGTCTGCTATAATTCACCTTATTTGCTGCCCATGACATGAATACTCTCAAATGAATATCACCAATGTATGGAAGAGGATTCCATTCTGTTTCAAGTGGTATTAAAAATCCATGCAAATAGAATTCACACAGAATTTCTTAACCAGTTAGGGGCTGCTTGATATGCTTCATAAAACTCTTTGGCAGAATGAATTATGGGGTCTTAGTTTCTAGAAATTCTCATCAATTGAAACCATAAAAACTGTTCTTTGAGGCACAGAGCATAAACTCTGGGTGGTGGTCTGCATTCCATAATTTGACCGGTTACCTTTAGCATTTCATCCATTTTTGCTTTCAATTCAGCAATTTCCTTTTCTGATTTTCAATTTTCTTTTTCAATTTCTTCTTTTCTATTTGCCACAGACTTTGTTGCATATCAGTCTGGGCAATGTGTCGAAAAGTCACAGTTTGCAGTGTAACTGTTTCCCAATTATTTTTAACAAATTCCAGAAATTCAATTAAAAAGGTCCTCCTATACACAACAATGGCTTTACACATTGCAGGATGAAATATAACTTCATTAGGCACATTTAGTTGTTCAGCCTGTTCTTGTTCTTGCTGCAGGATAAATTCTTCTTGTTGCTGCGGTGAAGAAGTCTGAGCTTCCTCCGAGAATTGCATAGCAGCATTAACCAGATCATCAAGACTTGGCAACTCATGCCCATTATGCCCTGCTTCTTTTGTCTCTACTTGTTCCTCTTCAGGAACGACCGAACTCTGAGCAGCATTCTCAGATTCAACAGATCCTTCTGAAATTACAATCACCTCAGGTTGCGGTGAAACAGGGGAGGCCCTAAATTGTTTCCTTGTGGAAACCCTTCTTGGTATTGATGTGGCTGCAGGGGGTGTTCCGGTAGCTTTTCTTTTTCTTGTTTGTTCAGGGGGCTCTGCCCTATCAGAGGATGATGGTGAACTGGTAATATCAACAGCTGTTGCTGTAGGAGAATCTGCTGCAGGGGAAGGTGCTACAGGAGAGGAGCATTGCCTTTTCTGAGAACGAGGGTCAGATTCTGGGGACCCTTCTGCCTTTGATTTTCCTTTCTCCCTCCTAGCGGCAGACCTAGTTTGTACCCTAGCAGAGGATTCAGCTGTGACAGCTACAGATCGGGTGCTACAGGAGTAGATGACCCTTGCCCTGTTCCACTAGTAGATGCAATTTCTTTCTTCTTTCTTTGAGGCCGTGGGGTAATTACCCTAGGGGGTTGTGGAGGTTGTAAACTCTTTTGAGCAACAAATTGTTGCCAGGAGAGAGGTGAAACGTCTCTCAAAGAGAGCTCAATAAGCAATTTAATAAGGCCATGATGAGTGACAGAGTTATCTTTCCCCTGTTGAGTTCCATGGGCACTTTGCTCTAAAAACTTTAACAAGAAATTCGGAACATTCACAGCCAACCCATGCCTTATATGGCTTAATAATTTAAAATGATGCGAATACAGATAAGAAAAACGGCCTTCACAGGTTAAATACCTCATTATATAAGTGGCATACTCTGAATATGGAAGAGGTAGTGACACACGCTTGCATCCTTGCTTGGAGATGTCCAGAGGTCCATCAGCAGGCATCGAAAATTCAGCCCTTGCAGCTGCAGCATCTGAAGAAAAGTTTTCTCCAACGGCTGGGAGCCCGGTTACCTCAGCAATTCTATCTTCGGTTACAACAACTGTTAGACCCCATACGGTGGCTTTCCCTTCAGAAAGTGTTCTCAAAAATTCTGTCGCAGCCTCCTCATCAAAATCATTTAAACTTAAAAAATAATTTAACCATCCACAAAGGTTAAATGCTTGGACTGTCTGCAGGTTTTGCAACAACAATTCATGAGCTACAGGCTCATGTCGTACCAACTGACCACCCATGTTTGCAGTTTTTCTAGCTGAACTCAATTTCTTGCTGAAGATTCAAATTTTTTATTTCCTTTTCTGCTCTGGTTTTTCTCTGTCAGGCCGCCACATTTCTTTCTTTTTTCCAAAAATAAACTTTTTTAAATAAGCAGTCTTAATCGTAGTTTGCAAGAAAAAGATGCATTAAAGAAGGTCATGCAATCACGTTTGGAAAGTACTAGAAATATATTAAAGAAAGATTATTTTTTAGTTATGGCAGCGGCTAAAATACATGCTTCAAACGATGGATTACCCCACCCCCTACTTAAAAGATGACATGTGTCCTCACATGTACTAAAAAATAGGTAGAAATTCGGGTGATAATGACCGGTACATGCATAACAGTAATTGAATAGAATAAAATAAATCAAATATGCGATAAGAAAAGATATGGCGTACCTTTACTATTTGCATGTACGTGTGAAGGAAGATGACGGCGCTGCAGGAATTGATAAGTTGGAAAGATATCTTAATTAAGGTTGATGCAGACGAATGAAGTGGATGGGTGACGTGGGTGGATGAAATGTACGAATGAAATGGATGGATGGGATGGATGGATGGAAGATAAAGAAGTGAGGTGGGAGTGATAAATGAAAATGGAGAAAAGGGGTTTTCTTAAAAAGAAAACTTTTATTATGGGCATGTTTTTTGAAAATTACGGGAATGTTGCAGGAGAAAGGCTAGAGCCTTCGGCTGCAGGAAGAGTAGCGGGAGGAACCTGAATGAACTGCTTCATGAAGTCTTCCTTGGAAACTGGCTTATGGTACAGTCGGAGTCGGTGGCCATTGACGAGCAATTTGAAACGGACTAGATCAATTGTGACCAATTGCATAGCTCCATTGTCAAACACATTTTCAACCTCATAGGGGCCAAGCCAGCGTGTTGTGAGTTTACCCTGGTTTTCTTGGTACCTGGAATCATATAACAAAGCCCAATCTCCAGCAGAAAATTTTCTGGTTTTGATATACTGATCATGCCATCTCTTTCTCTGCTGTTGGATTACTTCTGTATGCTGCAAGGCAGCTTTTCTCATTTTATCCAAAGCATTTAGCTGCAGGAGACGGTCCTTCTATGCTTCGAATAAGTCCATGTTGAGTTCAAGAGCTGTCCTTAAAGTTTTATGTTCAAATTCAATGGGTAACATAGCTATTTTCCCATAAAGCAACTCAAAAGGTGTAAACCCAGTTGTTGTTTTCCATGTAGTTCTGTAAGCCGAAACTGCTTCAGGAAGTCTATTACTCCAGTCTTTCTTATGAATCTGCACTGTCTTTGTGAGGATCGCTTCAATTTCTCTGTTTGTTACCTCCACCTGACCATTGGCTTGAGGATGATAGGGGCTGGACTTCCTATGTTTGATCTTATAGTCATTCATAAGTGCAGTGATCAGATTTGACATAAACTGAGCTCCTTGATCAGTTACAAGCTCTCTGGGAACTCCAAATCTGGTGAAAATTTGTTCATACAAAAATTCAGCAACTTTGTTATCTCGGGCATTAGTCATAGCTTTTACCTCGACCCATTTTGTGACATAATCCATGCAAACTAGAATATATGACTTTCCATTTGATGGTGGATTAATTGGCCCCACAAAATCCATCCCCCATTTATCAAAAGGGGTGACTATTACCTGCGGATATAGTGGCATTTCATCGGACTTAGTTGGTCTTCCCATACGCTGGCATCTGTCACACTTCCTTGTATAGGCCACATCATCCTTATGTAATGTTGGCCAGTAATACCCTGTTGTAAGAACTTTCATTGCCGTTCTTTTTGCTGCAAAATGCCCTCCACATGGTTCATCATGGCAGGCATGCAAGATATAATAAGTCTCATCTTCTCTTACACATCTTCGCATTACTTGATCAGGGCCAGTATAGAATAGACAATTGGTAATCCAGGTAAAGTTGAAACTTTTCTCTGTCAACAACTTCTTCTTTTTTGGGGAAAAATGAGCTGGTATTCTATTCGCTGCCAGATAATTAGCAATATCTGCATACCAGGGTGTATGTGCAGCAATGAAAAACAAGTGTTTATCTGGAAATCTATCATCAATGACCTCTTGTTCCTCAGATGCAGCTGATTGAAGTCTTGATAAAAAGTCAGCTACAACATTAGCTCTTCCTGGTTTGTCAATGATTGTGATATCAAATTCTTGTAACAACAGGAGCCATTGTACCAATCTACCAGAAATGGCAGGTTTGTTCATCAGGTACTTGATTGCTGCATAGTCAGTGTGGACAAATATCTGATAACCTGTGACATAATGCCTGAATTTATTCAAAGCATATACTACTGCAAGCAATTCTTTTTCTGTAACAGTATAGTTGAGCTTAGGAGCTTGAAGGTTCTTACTGATAAAGTAGATAGCATGCTCAATTGAATTTCTTTTTGACTTAAAACTGCTCCTATACCAAAATCAGATGCATCAGCATGTATGTGAAAAGGCAGGTTCCATTTTGGACTTTGAAGAACAGGGGCTTTGGTAAGCAAGTCCTTTAGCTACAGGAAGGATTTTTCACAGGCCTCGGTCCACTCAAATTGGGAATCCTTTGTTAACAAAGCATAAAGTGGACTAGCAATTTTACTAAAGTATTTTATAAACCTTCTATAATAATTCGCATTTAGACCAAGAAAAACTTCTAACATCTTTTGTTTCTATGTGAGTTTGTAACTCAATAACTTCAATTTTAGTGTGGTCAACTCAATTTCATTCTTTGAAATATGATGACCTAGGAACAATACCTATTCCATCATTAGAAAGCACTTTTCACTGTTTAGAGACAAATTTTGCTCTCTACACCTTTTTAATACTTTTTTCTAAATTCACCAGTGTTTCTTCAAATGTGACTCCATATGTAGTGAAATCATCCATATAAATCTCCATACATTCATGAGATATATCAGCAAATATACTAATTACTGCTCTCTAAAATGTTGTTGGTGCATTGCATAAGCCAAAAGGCAAGACCTAATAAGCAAATATTCCCCATGGATGTAAAAGTGGTCTTGTCTTGATCTTCGTGGGTACTTTTATCTGGATTATACCCATCGTAACCATCTAAGAAAGAAAAATATCTTTTACCGCATGCTGAATCTAGTACTTGGTCTGGCTAAAAAGGTAATGGAAAATGGTCTTTCTTAGTGGAACTTTGTTCAACTCTCTCTGTAATCTACTATACTTCCATTTTCCTCCTTTCTTTAGACAATGGCTAATGGAGAAACCCATTAGTCATTGCAAATTGGGTAATAAAACCATCAAGCAAACTTTTAAAGTTCATTTTCACTTCATTTAAGTGTTGGATTTAATTCTCCTCAGGTTGTCTAACTGGTAAACAATCTTCTTTGGATATGCATCCCATGAGTACGCACTTCTAGGATCTATTCCCTCGCATGTCCCCATATTCCCATGCAAAGCTTTTATGTTGTTCTTGTGTAGTATTTTAATAAGTCATCTTCTTGGAGACTAAGACAACTTACATTATTCAAACAATGATATGGAGACAATTTATCCGCTAATGAGATTACTCATAGAATCAATGTGTAATGTCGTATGTCTTGTGGAAGCAAGTTATGAAAAATGGTCAAAAGTTTAAGCAATAAACTCTAATCTAGTCACGAGGGAAACATTGATGCCTAATTCTGGATTAGATAAATTATCTGCATCAAGATTGAATTGCAGAATTTGAAAAAGTAAAGCATCTTCACTTTGAAGTTGAGAGAATGGATCATTTTGAAGCATCATCAATTGAGCCAAAGAATTGGCTTCTTCAATTTCTTCTCCCACATCTGGCCAAACAGGTTGGGACAAATCTGGTTGAGGTTTAGCAGGCAGATACAAAGCCAATTTCTTTGTGGACTGCCCATCAGAAATGGTCATATCTCCAGAATGGCATCCTATAAAAGCATCAGCAGTTGCTAACCATGGCCTACCAAGGATAACTGGATACCCTCATAAAGTTGCCTTAATTGATAATATTGTAAAATCAGCAGGATACTCCCAAGATTCAAGAGTGACAATTATATCTTCTATCATCCCATCAGGTTTGACTGTGGAGCTGTCTGCAAGCTGCAGAACTGTGGGTGTAGACCTAATGTTTGAAATATTCAAGGAGTCCATAGTATGCTTTGTCATTACATTAATGGCAACTCCTAAATCAATCAAAACATTTTTTACAACTTGGCCATTTATATGTATCTGTACTACAGGGCTTCTCGGGTCAATATACTTTGGAATGACTACATTTTCCAACATTATATCAGCCAATTTTCCTAAG